>PVIR01018629.1:0-33076 GCA_004026965.1 Petromus typicus | reverse complement strand
CACAGTCGCCGTTTCCCGAGCCGCCCGCTGCTAACCTCAGTCCCTGGGCGCTCCTCCGGCGTGGGCCTGGAGACAAGTAAGCTCCAAACCCCTCATGTTGGATTTTTGAGGCCAGCCCTATCTAACTGCCTAGAAGATATCTAATTAGCTTACCTACCTGCAATAGTAGAACTATCAAGAAAAATGAGATACTATCCAGTCATGTCATATTCTGGTACAAACTCTTAATGTTGAATGCGATTATCATGTGTATTCCTAATATACCAATAAAGATAATTTTTTAAAAATTTTTAAAAAAGAAAAATGAGATATCTTTGAATTATTCTATTCAAGGATGTGATAACTATGGTAATTTCAAAAAGGAGATTAAGAAGGCCACCAGAAAATAGAAATATGTCTCTTGTTCCTGGGTAGGTAGAACAAATGTCAAAATGACCATACTTTTGAAATAGTTATACAGATTCAATGCAGTCCCTTTAGAAATGCTAAAAGCCTACTTCAGAGATAAAGAGAAATCAGTCCTAAAATTCACACAGAGCATGAGACAAGCAAACTTGGAAAACGAAAAACAAGAGAAATCCCATTATCTGAAGTCAAGCATCAAGAATGTCAAAAATATTATGTCACTGAAACAAAAGCTGACCTGTAGATCAAAGGAATGGAACTGAGTTACAAAAACATCCCCAGGTATAATCAGTTATTTGATCTTTTACTAAAGGGAAAAAATATATAATGGAGGAAAGACAGACAGTCAACAAATAAATGGTACTGAGAAAATTGGACATTTGTTTGGGGAAGATTGGAATTGGACCCATATCTCTCACTCTATACTAAACTAAAATCAAAACGGATCAAATAGCTAAACATTAAAACAGAAACATTGAATCTATAAAATAGGCAAAGCACATGGAATCATAGGCAAAGGAAAGAATTTGTTAAACAGAATCACATTTGCATAAGAAGTAATAGTAAGGATCAACAAATAGGATTATATCAAATGAAAATGCATGTACACTGCACAGGAATTAATCAGAAGAGTGGAGCACATACCTACAGAATGGGAAAAAGTTTTACTACTTATTCTTTATATAGACCACTAATAATTGAAAAATAAGCCCTAACATAAAAGACCCAGATCAAGAAATGGGCAAGTGAAATGAACAGACATTTCTCAGCAGAAGAAACATAAATGCTCAACAAACATATTCAGCATCACTGGCCCTTACAGAAACACAAATTAAGGAAACACTAAGATTCCATATTACTCAAGAAAGAATGGCAGTCTTAAAACAAATTTAAAAATAATAAGTACAATGGGCCAGGGAGTTAGCTCCGTGGTTCCGACGCCTGTCTTGCAAGCGCAAGGACCCGGGTTCCATCTATGGTAACCGCATACCATACTGGGTGTGGAGACTCACACCCAGCAGCAACCAGTACCACATACCACAATGCCGGCCGTGGTGGCTCACACCTATAATCCCAGCACTCGGGAGGCAGAGGCAGGAGGATTGCTGTGATGTGAGTTTGAGGCTGAGCTGAGGGCCAGCCTGAACCACAAAGCGAGACCCTGTCTCAAAAAGCCTTAAAAAAAAATAACAAGTACAAATGTTTAACCTTAACTTGTGTAGTTAAAGTGGAACACTCCTACATTGCTTATGGGAATGTAAACTAATGCAAATATTATGAAAAACAATATGGAGTTTTCTCAAAGGACTAAATTTAGAAATTCCATATGACATAGCCATTCCTTTTCTATGGATTTTCCCCAAAGAATTAAAGGCATACCATAATGATACATGTATACCAACGTTTATAGCAACACAACTCATAATACCTAAATCCCAGAATCAGCCCTGTCTACCTAACAATAGATGACTGAATAAATAAAATATGGTATCCATACATAGTAGAATGC
This sequence comes from Petromus typicus, assembly GCA_004026965.1. Classification (NCBI taxonomy): domain Eukaryota; kingdom Metazoa; phylum Chordata; class Mammalia; order Rodentia; family Petromuridae; genus Petromus; species Petromus typicus. Next base: position 31,161 of record PVIR01018629.1, on the reverse strand, counting down.
AACTCAGCTATACAAAGGACAAACTGGAGATATTTATAAGAAAATGGATACACCTGGAAAACACAATGTTGAGTGAAATAAATAAGATAGAGAAGCTTAAATATAGTATAGAATCTCTCATTTGAGTATGGAAAAGTACAAACAGTACAATAAAGGAAGGATAGATGGAGACAAGGAGATAGATCACTTGCAAATGGGAAGGGGTCCTGGGGACTAATGACTATGAGAGGAGGAGGAGGGAAGAGAAAATAAGTAGAACAGAATATGTCATGTACAAGAATCTCATAATCTCAATGTGTAAACCTTTTATGTCATAAATATTGTACACATTTAATAATATCAAAAACATGAAGAGTAAGAAAAGGACTTTAGAGGATGAGGGAAGGAAGTGGGAGGGAAAAAGAAGATTTAAAAAGAATTAAGCTGTACTATCTACTCATTTTCCAAGATTATAAACTATATGTGCTGTAAAAATGTACTAATAAAAACAACAGCATAGTAGACCTTGATGATAGGTTATTTTGAAATAGTAAATAAAGAATTATCTTTGTTTCATATGTGAGACTCCAGGTGACATCCCCCCTATTTTAGGATCAATGACTCAGATTCTGCATCCTGTGGGAAGTCCCAGAAACCCTGAATCATAAATAGAGTCAGACATCTTTGAGGACCTGGCTGTGAATTTCATCCAGGAGGAGTGATATATGCTGGATCCTACCCAGAAGAATCTCTGTAGAGCTTTGATGCAGGAAACCTTCAAGGCCCTGGTCTCTGACTCAAATGGAAAGAATATGCAATTGAAGCTGAGTGCAAAACTTCTGGAAAAATTACACAAAGTTAGATTGTGGTGAGTGAATATAAAGAGGAAGGTAGTCAATGTGGAAAAATCTTCAGATCTTGAGATTTTCAGTCTCTAGTTTAAATAAGAAAGCTGGACTGCAATCATGTGGAAGCTATGTGTGTAAGGAAATCCTTACTGGCCATTGATCCCAAAATGTGCCCCTTCAACCTCGCAGTGTACACAATCCATATGAGAATTGAGAATATGTACAGAAGTGAGTAAATGGTACTCTGCACCCTTCCCCACTACTTTGAGAAGCTTGAAGGAACGTACACTGAAGAGAAACCATATGAATACAAGCAGTGTAGAAAAGCTTTCAGATATTCTAGTTGCCTGAAAAGAATCCACGGTAGAGAGAAACACTATGTGTGTAAGCAATGAGGGAAAGCTGTCAGTTATTCTAATGTTCTTCATTTACAAGAAAATATTCATATTTGTGAGATGCCCTATATGAACAATGAATGTGGAAATGACATTCACATATTTTACTTATCCTCAACTGCACAGAAGAATTAATACTGGAGAAAAACCTTATGAATATAAGGGATGTAAAAAAGCTTCAGAACCTCTAGTAATTTTCAGAAATATAAATGGATTGAAAAGTGAAGAGAAATCATATGAATGTATACAATGTGTGGCAGCCATCAGATGTCCCATATACCTTAAAGTGTGTGAAAGAACTGACATTGGAGAGAAATCTTATGTCACTACTCTGGGGAAACATTCATTTATTTCAGTTCCTAGATAGTGCACAAATGAATTCTTTGTCCTTGTCAGTGGCTCACTGTTAAAGTTCATCTCTGGATCATAGATGTTTCACAGTGGAAAGCAAACACAAAACCATATTTTACTAAATATTGTTTAAGAAAAAATAAAGGAATGAAGATATCCATAAAATTATGCATATTAAATTTAAAGATAAATTAAATTTTGCCTAAAATGTAAAAAACAAGCTAGTGTATATACTCTCACATGTGCGCGTGTACACACACACACACATGCACACACTGATTGTTAGAAAAAGAAAAAACAGAAAGGATAAAAGTAGAAACAATTTGTTTATGTGTAGTAGCTGAATTGAAACTAGGTAATATGGACAGAGAAGAAAGTGAAAATTCTCTCAATTTATCTTTTCACACTATTTTGGCTTTTAAATTGCATTTCAGAAATAAGTTAAATACAAAAGAATGGCAAAAATCCAACATAAAATATAGTAAACACTCTTTGTATGAGAAATATTTTCCAAGACCTTCAGTGGATGCTTGGAATTTCAGATAGTACTGAACCCAGAATATATTGTTTTATTTCTGAATTTAAATATTCACAAAAATATTTAATTTATAAATAAAGCACATAAGGTATTAACAACTGTTAATAACAAAATATATTGTAATAAACTTGTAGATTTTCTTTCCCAGAATATTATACTGTCACTCAGCCTTGTCAGGATGTGAAATGAGGCAGTGCTTATATGTCAAGATAAAGTCAGGTGAATGAGAGCTACTTGAACACAAGTACTAAAAACACTACCACAATGTACCTGATGACTTAGAAGGGTACTGAGTGACTAATGAGTAGATCATGTACACAGCACGAGGCCAAACAAAAAGGTGATTCATGCTTTGGGTGTGATAAGAGGAAGGTCGAGCCAGATTTCATCCTACAACTCAAGACAATATAAAACTCTAAAATTACTAATTGTTTATTTTCATTAAATATTTTAAACCACATTAAACTGCAAGTGACTGAAACCATGAATCTATAGAAAAGGGGGAAATACTGGGTATATGTGTGAATATATAATAGTCTAATATACTGTTGGCATTATTACTATTTTGAACAAGTTGTTATTTGTTAGATCTCTTAAAAATAAGAAAATAAAAGTTGAAAAGAACATTGTCATGGGCCACATTCAGCAGTACTCATCAGATGCTCAAAAAACACTCACCGAGCTCCGCAGGTTCTCTTATACAGCAGGCAAATGAAAACCAACCACAACGAGGCAACCTAAGGGAGAAACTCATCAATCAAGGCCAGTAACTGGAATGTTTAACATAAAAAGCAGGGCTGTACTTTCATCTCAGTACAGCCTACAGCCTAGACCTGCCACATGCGCCATCTTGAGGAAATCTCAAATCCCTCTGAAGGAAGGAAAACTGAGCACAGCAGCAGCTGCTGGGCTGCTATTGGCTCCCAGCCTGGCAGTCACTCTGCAGTGTCAGCTACTTAACTATGCCCACTAGGAGTTGTAACCTAGTAAGCAAGGCCTCTTCAGATTTGGGCAGAAGATAAAGTGTGATCCAGAGAATTACTTAAAGGCCAATGACAGTCATGCCCAGCAAGCCTTGAGGACAAAAGGGACATAAGGCATAGTCCTCAGTAGGGAGCCATAATCAAGAACTGAGGTGTCTGAGAGACTGGAAGAAGCACACGAGTTTGCGGACACTAAGTCATAAGATGTGGGAATGGTGAAAACACACAAGCTCAGTGCCAGAGTACTCTCCCACTCCCCCAAATGATGCTGAACTCTGTTCCTGTTCAGGTTTGCTCCCACTGTTCCTGCTAACTGCTTAGCTCTCCTCCCGTGTGAGCCCCCATTGTCTTCCAACGCAACTGAAATCCACACAGAACAGTTCTCTTCTCCTGACCCCAAAGACCACTAATTTACAGTCTGCAAGGAGACACAGTGTGGCATAAGCAAAATGTTAGATGCTAAACGATAAGTCCAAGTAGAGTGACACAGTCAGAAAGGTTGATGTGGTGCACAAAGCTTGAAGGCAGAGGCATGGACAGAAGGTATGGCACAGCACAGTCGTCCAGAGTTCGGAGAGGGAGCAGACATAAGGAGTCATGGGTTCATCACGGAAAGAAGGGGTCAGAGATCTGGGGAGGCCCTCCGAAGAACGGCAGGAAAATGTGTGCTAGATCAGCGCCTCTGTGCTCTCTCCATCTCCTATTTAATTGAAAGGGACTGGTCATTATACTGAGATAAAAGCTGTCCACAGTAGTGGGCACACAGCTAGCTAGTTCTGCCTACACAAGTGAAGCTGTAACCTATCAGAGCTATTCCTGCAAAGGGAACAAGGAGGAGTTTCTGTGGCCCATGGGGATGCCCTTACCCTTGACTTACTAGGCAAAACCAGTCACTGGTGGAGAACCACCTCAAACACGAGTTGACACCAGCAGTCCTGACATCCAGGCACAGCCGTGGAGCACTGGGGCTCAGTCCCCCACAACCACTGCAAGACAAGGTCTATCAGTTCTTGGACTAAAAGAAAAGAACACTGTGCTCAAATTCTAATTGCAATATAAACAAAAGTAAAAAGAAATTTCACTTTTGTGGTTTTCATGATTTTCCCATTTGAGGTGTTATTTCACACTGTGAACGGAAATAGCTGTTTGGTTTAGTCATAAATTGGTCTGAACCTTCCCTATCCATTTCCACCTTGCATTTCCACTTTTTTTCTTTTTACTTAATCCCTCTGTCATACTCTAATCACCAACCCTCTCCATTTTATTTGTGTTACTCAAATATTATCAACACAACACATTTTCATTATTTTTATTCATATTTATTTCTCTCTCTTATCTGGTATCAAAGTTAATAAGAGCAAAGGGGATTAAGAGCTTGCTATAAAGAAGGTGGAACTAAGTTAATGATTTAACCTTTGTAGTTCCTTAGTTATTCAGATCACGTTCTCCCGCTCCAAGGACTGTATCATAGGGTTAGCTAAATTAGTTTTTGGTTTGGTCATAAACCGGGCAGAATCTCCTATTCCTCAGCATGGTCCATTTAAACTTCTCCTCCTACTTTATCCCACAAATCCTCTCAAATCTTCCATCCCGTGCTTTATCCAGATACAAACAGTAACAGCACAGTATATTTTTTATGATTTATTATAGTTGCACTCTCTCTTTCTTCCCCTCTTAGAATATATATGTGTTTGTATATGCAAAATGTTAAATAAGAATTCATCATTTTTAGTTTATATACTATTTTTTATTGGCACATCAGGTTAAGACACACCAAGATTTTGTATGTAAATTTCAGAACAAGTTTTCTACCAGCACATTAATTGGTTTCAAACTTCTTATATCATCCCTCACTTTCCAGTTAAATTTCCTTCCTCTTATTATCTTTTCGTATTTAGGCAAGTAAATGTTCAAATCCTTTTTTTTTTTCTGCCATTCCATATATAAAAATATCAACAGACTTCTATATCATTTCTTTCATTTGCAATTTTGTCTTTTTTCTTCTTTCCTTGTTTCTTATTTTCTTCCTTTAGCCTCTACATCCCACATTACTTTTCATTAATACTGTTTCATTGTCTTCTTGGGATATATTTTCTACCCTAAGTGTCCTTCAGTCCACAACACAAAAACATTTGAAATGTGAGAAAATAAGGCAACCAAATTTCATCAAATCTCTTAACTGCACAAAAGTCATTCTCACAAGCAGTGAGTGAAAGAAGGTGCTGGCAATGAACACAAAAAAACAAATTAGCTAATTCACAAACGATACAATATTTACACGTCTGTCACCTATTTATTTCATTTATGAGGGTGTCCTGAAGGTACATCCATTTGAGTATAAAGAAAATGTTTAAAAGGATATAGGGAGTAAGGGTAAGTATTGAGGTGAAAAATAATGTAATGGTAATACAAACAAAGGAAACAAAGCTTATGTGTATATAAGGGGTGAGAGGTGGTAAGGTTGGCAGGGGAATGGGAAAAAATGAGAATTAAGTTGTGTCATATGCTAGTACAAATTCTCAATGTTGAATGTGACCATGATGTGTATATAGAACGTATCAATAAAGATTTGAATTAGAAAAATAGCTAAAATATTTCAATCCATCAAAATAAATAAGCAAGTCCATAAGATAATCAGTGAGCTCAAAGAGAATGTTAAGTAAGGAGATAAAGGTTTTTAATAAGTTGTTAAATAAGCCTAGAGAAGACAAACAGCTAACTGAAATAAAGCAAAATATTCAGAATATAGATGAGACATTTTTATTAACTTATTTATTTTATTGATACATTTTATATAAACATCATGATCACAATTGACATTGAAAAGTTGTGCCATTATATGACACGTCTTAATTCTCATTTTTTCCATTATCCTGCCCACCCTATAACCCCCTGCGCTCTATATACATAAGCAATGTTTCCTTTTTTTAACCATTGCATTTTTCCCTTGTTATACACGCCTACCCCCCTTTACCATTTGAATATTTTCTATTTCACAGTATCTTCATACACTCTAGAACACATTTATATCTTCAGTTTCTCATACCAGAGAAAAGATATAGTATTTACACATCTGTGACCTATTTATTTCATTTATGAGTGTCTCCTCAAGGTACATCCATTTGAATATAAATGACTCAAACTTATCTTTCTTTATGGCAGAGTAATACTTCATTTTATAAAATAACCACATCTTCTTTATCCAGTCTCCAGTTGATAGACATTTGGGTTGTTTCCAAGATTTAGCTATCACAAACTGAGCTGCTATGAATATGGTTGCACAAGGGTAACTGTGATATAAATCATTTAATTCTTTCATGTCACATTTTTGAAAAAGAACTGAACAGAAATCTTAGAAGTGAAAAACACAACTGAAAGTAGAAATGGTAGTTTGGAACAGCCATGAGAAAATATCAAGATGTGAAGACAAGAGTGATGTAGTAAATCATTGACTATGTTCACATAGGTATTCTTTGAAAGACTGAGTTTGGTTCCCTCAACTAGGTCATTAAGTGAATTGGTCACTAAGTGAATAATTATACAGAGTATGTATATTACAAAATTCAAAACAAAAACTATAAAATGGAACTTCAACTTAGTGAGTTTGCTTTTTTTTACATACCTCTTACATGCAATAATATACAGAACATAAAACTACAGAACTGTACCATACAGTACAACCAGCAAGAATTACAGTACTGCATAAAGAAGGTATACTGTAAAAAAACACAGAGGCTCTGTAAGCAAAATGTATAGAGCTTTATTACAAAAAAGATGTGTCATAAGTTGACTCAGTATACATTGATCCTAAGTCCAAACAGCTGTTACACAGGTAGACTGTTAAACAAGGTATATCTTACACAACAGCAAATCATGAGAAACTGATTTTAAGAGCCCTAGATGATTCTAACAGAACTAAGCTAAGAATTATAGAAGTCAAAGAATGGTAGCAGCAGGAAACTAAAGGTCTAAACTATTATTCAACAAAATCATTACAAAAAACCATCCAAATTCAGAGACTGAAATGGATTCCCAGGTAAATGAGTCATACAGAATCTTGAATACACATAATGAAAAAGAACTTCTCTATGACACATCATAGCCAAAATTACAGAAATCTAAAACAAAGCCATAATACAAAAAGGCATTAGAGAAAAACATCAAGTAACTTATAAAGACAAGCTTATAAGAATAGCAACAGATATTTCAGCACAAACCTTAAGGGCCAGGAGTGCTTGAAGTTTTTCAAGCACAAAAAAACATGCAATTGTCTACTCAATTTATTATGCATTGTTAAAGAACACTTTTAAAAATTAAATAGTAGGCTTTTGACAAATATGAGTTTCCTTGCAAGGATAGGAAAGAAAGACATTTTATAATAAATTAATTAAAGAATAACAATTTTTAATGCACAGTGTACCATAATCTTAAGAGAATGATCAAAATGTTACTCAGAGTACAAGTCATGCAAAAAAAAGAATCTCTCTTACAAAAGAGAAATTAATAGATAATAGCAGAAAACTTCCCTTTCAATGAACAAAGAGAAATTTGTAGTGTAATTGAAATAAATTAGCATATGTATTACAGTACCTTGGAAATAATGAAACTGAGAATTTGGAGAAGAATTTGAATTTCTAAATACTTTCTCCTCTTTATCTTCTTATAAGACAAACCATACAATACTTAACCTTTCAATTAACAGGAAATTCAATTTAAAATTATGTTCTCAAGTAGTATCTACTTGCTCTGAATGCCTCAAAGTTATCTTTCTTTATGGCAGAATAATACTCCAATCTATATAAATACATTTTTTATTCATTCATGTGTTGATGGATATACATGCTCTTTCCAAGGTCTAGCTATTACAAATTATGTTACTATAAAAGTGGATATATCTGTATCTCTATAATATGGTGGCTTTAATTATTTTGGAAAGATACTTCAAAGGGAGATAGCTTGGTCAAATGGAATTTCCATTAGTGTTTTTAGAAATCTCCATAATTGTTTCCATAATTCTTGTACTAATTTATAGTCCCACAAATAATGAGTGCCTATTTTCTATGCATCCCTGAAAGCATTGATAGTATTAGATGTTTTTATTACAGACATTCTGGGATAAAATTGTATCTCTAGGATTGTATATTTAATCTCCATATGTATTTATCGACATTCTGACAAATGTCTATTTCAGTTGTCCATTTTTAATTGTGCTTGTTCTTTTGGTGATTCTGACATTTCTGAGTTCTCAATACACTGCAGATGTTTGTTCTCAATCTGAGACATTGTTGACAAAAATTTTCTCCAATCTGTAGGCTATCTCTTTACTCCATTGGTTGTTTTCCCTTTGTTTTACAGAAATTTTTAATCTATTTTTATTTATTTTATTTATTTATTTTTTTGACAGGGTCTCACTTTTGTAGTTCAGGCTGGCCCTGAGCTTACTATGCAACCTAGGCAAGCCTCAGAATCACAGCTATCCTCCTGCTTCTGCCTCTCAAACGCTGGGATTACAGGTGTGAGCCACCACACCCGGCACTGTGGTGTGTGGTTCTGATTGCTGATGGGTGTGAGTCCCCATTCCCAGCATTGTTGAATGTGGTTACCTGGAATTAAACCTGGACCCTTGCACTTGCAAGGCAGGCATCAGAACCACTAAGCTAAATCCCCGGCCCTTACAGAAAATTTTTAATTTGATGTGATCCTATAATTATTATTACTTGTTCAATTGAATTCTGTTTAGAAAATCCTTTCCTACGTCTATGTCTAAAAAAATTGTACCTGTTTTATCTTCCAGCAGATTATATATTTCTATAATACCATATAATAATATATGGTATTATATAGAAATAATATATTTCTATATAATACCATATATATTTGAATCACTTTTACTTTAGATTAGTACCTGGTGAAATGTATGGGTATAAGCTTAGCGTTCTGCATAAGATGTCTAGTTTTCCCAGTACTATTTACTAAAGAGGCTATCTTTTCTCCAGCATATTTTTAGTCCCTTTTGGAAAGATCAAATGTTTTAATGTGCTTAGAGTTTCTTCTGCTCCCTCTGTTCTCTTACATTGACCTACATGTCTATTTTTGTGCCAGCATCATCTTGTTTTGATTATAGTAACTTCTTAGTGTAACTTCAAATCTGGGATTACTACACATTCTTGCCTCGCGTTTGTTGTCTGAGATTGAGTTTGCTATTCTGGGTCTTGTTTTGTTCCATATAGACTTTAAGATTGTTTTCTCTAGATCTATGAGGAATACTTTTGTTGTTCTAATTGGGATTGCATAACATATATAAATAAGTTTTGGAAATACAGACATTTTTATTATGTTGATTTTGTCTACGTAGGAACAGGGGATACCTTTTCAGTTTTTGTTTTGTTTGTTTGTTTGTTTCTCCAGTACTAGAGATCCAGCTGTAAACCTTCCACTCAGCAGGCAGGCACAGTACCCCTGAGCTACCTCTTCAGCCCCCTGATCACTTTTTGAGGTATTCCTCAATTTCCTTTTCTAGAGCGATACAATGTTTATTACAGAGTGCTTTCACTTTCTTGGCCATGTTAATTATTAAGCATTTTATTTTTTTATTCTGTTGTGAATGGTGTTTTCTTAATTCTTTTCCAGTGGGTACAATAATTAGAAGTTTGATTGATTTTTTTTTTTTTTTTTTTAAGGTTTTTTGAGACAGGGTCTCACTTTGTGGTTCAGGCTGGCCCTGAGCTCAGCCTCAAACTCACATCACAGCAATCCTCCTGCCTCTGCCTCCCGAGTGCTGGGATTACAGGCGTGAACCACCATGCTCGGCACTGTGGTATGTGGTACTGATTGCTGCTGGGCGTGAGTCTCCATGCCCAGTATGGTATGTGGTTACCGGGGAATCGAACCCTGGTCCTTGCGCTTTCAAGACAGGTGCCGGAACTCCTGAGCTAACTCCCCGGCCCGAAGTTTGATTGATTTTTGTGTATATTTATTTTGTGTAGTGCTAAATTGCTTAATTTGGAGTTTTTTGGTAAAAACTTTTGGGTCTTGTATATAGAAAAACATGTCATGCGAATAATGATGATTTGACCTTGTTCTTTCTTACGCATATCCGTTTTATGTATTTATGTATTTATGTTTTATGTATTTATCTTGCTTGATTGCTCTGGTTAACTAATGTTTTGATAACTATCTTGAACAGGAATTGTATAGTGGGCATTCTTTCTTGTTCTTGATTTTGAAGAGAAAGACTTCGTATCACAATAAGATTTCATATCACAATAACATATGCGCACGCATGCATATACTAGCTCAATTTGTGACAGTTAAATCTTGGAAACAACCCAAATGTCCGTCAGCTGGAGACTAGTTAAAGAAGATGTAGTTTTTTATCATAAAATGGAGTGTTACTCAAACATAAAGAATGATAAATTTCAGTCAATTTTCCTCAAATGGATGTACCTTGAGGAATACTTGTAAGCGAAATAAATAGGACACAGGTGTGTAAACACTATCATTTCCTCAGTATGAAAACTAAAGTTGTAAATGTCTTCCCAAATGTATGATAGATATTGTGAAACAGAAAGAAAATGTTCAAAAGGAAAAGCAGGGTACGGGTAAGTAAAGAAGGAAAAGAAAAATTTGATGGTTATAAAAAGGAAAAAAATATGTATTTCTTTGCATTTACTTGAGTGTGAGATGTATATATATATATATCCCCCAATATCTATATATCTATCTATCTATATCTATCTATATCTATATCTATCTATCTATCTATATATCTGTATATATATATATATCTGTATATATATATATATCCCCAATCCCCCTTGAGTGGAGATTGGAAGGAAGGCAGGAGAATAGGAAAAAATGAGAATCAAGATGTATCATGTACTTTTACAAATTCTCAATGTTGAATGTGATATATATATAATCAATTTAAAAGCCCCCCAAATATAGTAAAATCACCTTAGTTCAGTTTTGGTAACTGATATGTATTTTAAAATCTACATTTCTTCAGAGTTTTCTATTTTTTGTCATATAGGTTTGTGAGATACTGCTCATTTTCTGCAATTTTGAAGTATCTTTTGTGATGTCATATTTTCATTTTGAATTTCACTGATTTGAGTTTTTCTTTCATTTTTTGGTAATATTAGATAAAGATTTATCTGCTTTGTTTATTGTTTCAAAGATCCAGCTCCTTCATTCATTGTTTGCTTATATTTTTAAGTCTCCATTTCATTGATTTCTCCTCTGATATTTATAATTTCCTTTCTTTCACTAGCTCTGTATTTGAGTTCTTCTTGGCATTTTTAGGATCTTGAGATACATTCATAGGTTATTTATATGGTTTTGTATTATTTTTTCTGGCATAGGCATTCACAGTCATAAATTTTCCTCATAGTACTGCTTTAATTATATCCCTTAAGTTTTGATATGTGGTAGTAGCATTACCACTTAATTTTACTAACAGTCTTCTTTCTTTATTGAGTTCTTCTGTGATTCATTGATTATGCAAGGCTGTATTGTATAATACCTATTCATTTGCATAATTTCTGTGATTTCTTTTGCTATTAATTTCTAGATCATTGCAGTGTGACCTGAAAATATGTGTGGGATAATTTTGATTTCTTTCATTTACTTGAACATGTTCTTTTAGTTAGTATGTGGTCTATTTGGGACAAAGTTCCCTGTGCTCCTAAGAATACTTATTCTCTTGTATGAATTTGTTTTTGTGTTAAATACGACTCTTATATATATTGGATTTTGTTTCTTAATCCATTTTACTAATTGATGTCTTTTGATTTGTTAATTGGGTTCATTCATATGTATAGTTGTAATCAATTGGTCTTGCCTTATTCCTGTCTTTGTACTATTTACCTGTTGGTGGTTTTGCTTCTTTTCCCTTCTACTTATTTGATACATTGATTCTGTTGGAAGTTTTAACACTGGTTGTTTCTTTTTCTTTTTCTAGGATAATCTTGAGAACTTTTTGGAGTGTTGATTTGGTGGTCATGAATTTATTTACATATTCTTTGTCATAGAAATATCTTCATAAATTTTGGAAGATAATTTTGCATGGCAGATATATTTTTCTTGGTTGACAATTTGTTTCTCCCCCTAGAGCATAAAACACTATTTCAAGCACTGCTTGCCCTTAACATTTGTATTGAGAAATCTGTTGTAAAACTGATAGGTTTTCTTTTATACATAATTTATCACTGTTCTCTAGCAAATTTTAAGATTATGTTATTATGTCAAATATTTGGTAGTTCAATTATAATGTGGCACAGAGTTTTTTTTTTTTTTCTTATCATGGATATTATGTCCTATATGGCTCTCCTATCTATATGCTAAAATCTTCCATCTGGAAATTATTCTATTACTTCTGTAAATGTATTCTTGCCTTGCTTGCTGTCTTATGATTTTTAATTTATTCCAATTACTCTTATGTTAGTGTTCTCTGAGTCTTGTAGCCACTTTTGGATCCACTTTACATGTTCTTTTGAAGTATCTTTTATTAGCTAATCACTAGCCACAACCCTATCTCCTAGATGAGACTCCATCCATACATTGTTCACTTCTGTTCCCATATGTTCAAGCATATTTTTAATCTCCTTTACTTTTTTGAGAGCTTTTTAATGAATTCCTGTTCTTTTCTGTGCTGGGAGTTTGTATTTTACATTTCATTCTTCAACTCCACTCAATTTTTTTTTTTTTTTTTTTTTTGGTTGAGACAGGGTTTTGCTTTGTGGTTCAGACTGGCCCTGAGCTCAGCCTCAAACTCACATCACAGCAATCCTCCTGCCTCTGCCTCCCGAGTGCTGGGATTACAGGCGTGAGCCACCACGCCCAGCACTGTGGTATGTGGTACTGGTTGCTGCTCAGTGTGAGTCTCCACGCCCAGTATTGTATGTGGTTACCGGGGTTTGAACCCGGGTCCTTGGGCTTGCACGACAGGCGCCGGAACCACTGAGCTAATTCCCCGGCCCGCCACTCAATTTTTATTAGGGTTTTCTTCAGACTCACCAATCATTTATTTCACTATGATCACAATCTGTTCAGTTATATCTTTTCTTTTTTAAAAAAATCTTTATTGGTACATTACACATACGCATCATGATTACACTCCATAATGGGGATTTGTACCAGTATAAAACACAACTTAATTCTCATTTTTTCCCATAGCCCTACACACCCTACCGCCCCCCCAATACATAAAATTTGTTTCCTTACTTTTTTGTTATAATCTCATTATTTTATCCCCTTCACCCTATTTTACTTTGAGCATTTTTTATTTTTCTTAATTCATGAAGTACTTTGTAGAACTGTTTTGTTATCTCCTTTGATAACTTTTCACCAAGTTTTTCTGTGTGGCTTCTATTCTCTCCCCTTTGATTTCTCCTATATCAGATTTGGCTGGGTTGCGAAATTTTGAAGGTATGTTTCTGTTTGTCTTTTCATGTTTCTAGTTTTCTATGTTAAGCCTTGCAACTTCTTTATCCCAGCGCCTAGTTTTTTCAGAAATGTACCATTATACTCCTTATAACCTTCAGGCAACAGATCAGGGTACAAAGATAGCCAACTTCCAGAAACAATAGTCATCTTGGCTATAGTAATAAAATTGCCAACAACTTCAGCATCAAATATGGTGGTTATTGACAAAACCAATGAATCACTCATGAAACACGCTTAATGAAAGCAAATGGTTCTATGATTTTAGTATAGACACTGAAGCAGCCCAGATTTTGAAGTATCATATATCAGACCTCTAGTTTCTACTGTAGATGCCAACGTAAGAGCGCAATCAGACCCCTGCACTAAATGCCACCTCATATTCACCAAGTCTTTGCCTAGCACCACTGAATAGAAACCCTGTGATCTTACATGAATGTCAGCTTCTCAGGCGATCTCAGGCAATTTCTGTTCAGCTCTCACCCTCTCCGTGCCTATCTCCCAAGTGTGTCTCTCATTTGATCTCAGTAGGAAAGTAACACTTCAGTCCTAGAATGCAGCTCTCCTCCAAGGTGTGTTCCTGTCCTCAATCCAGAGATTTATTTCTTTGCCATTTCTGATCCCTTTGTTCAGAAGAACAAAGGTGCAAACCTGCCTGGCTAGGATTTGGTAGTTTTGACATTCTCTCAATCTCCCACTCAAGTCACTGAATGAAATGCCAGGTAGTGGCAACAGCAGGGTAGATGAGATGAGGCCTCTCACAACCTCTGTCACAAAGGTAGGAGTATGTGGTGCCTGGCTGTCAGAGCCCGCAGTGAAGACAAGGTAGGACCTCATCTCTCATTCTCTGCTATGTGTATTGCAGCACCCAGCATTGGTGGCTTGAAAAAATTTTTTCTTAAAATTTGAAAAGTAATGAAAAGCTTCTACACCAAGGAAAATGTAAAGAAATTTATGGCCACCAAAAAGGCATAAAAGGAAGTACTTCAGAGAATTCTAAGCAGAGACAGTGGGATCAAAATCACAAAGAGCAAAAATGAAAAAAAAAATACATCTAACTGGAAAAGTATTGACACAAAAAGCAAAATACTGTAGTAACAGGAAACAGTAAATTTCTGTCAATAGTGAAGTTCAATGTAAAAGATCTTCCTTTTCAATCAAATAACCCAGATGCATGCATGGGATCAAAACAAAGCCCAGCTGTATGTTGTTACAAAAGACAATCCTCTTCCACAAAGAAACAAATAAGTGGCAAATCAAATGTTGGAAAACAATAATCCACATAGCTGAAGTACAAAAGCAAGTAGGAGTACCTATCCTGATTTCAGACCAAGTGGACTTCAAGCTAAAATGAATCAAGATAAACAATGGTCACTGCGTACTGGTTAAGTAAACAGTTCAACAAAAAGGATTACAATTGTAAATATTTATTCACAAAATATTGGTATTTACAGTTTCATAAAACAGAAAACAATGGACATAAAAAGACAGAAAAACACCAATAGAATGATAGTAGAAGATTTCAATAATCTACCCTTATATATAGATCAGCTAATCAAAAAAGTTTTTAATTAACAAATCTTCATTAAACCATAATATTGAACAAATACACAACACATTCACTAATGGGTTGCAATTCATAAGCCAGGTGACTTTGATTTAAATTTTATCATCTGATATCAAATAGCTAATCAGACATAGTCAAGCCATCCAATGAAACAGTAATGTATGTTTGTGGATGAAGCTGGGAGGAATATATTAAGATGTAACTACAAAGTATTCCATCCAACAACATTATACAGATTCTTCTCAGAAGCACACAGAACTTTCTCTAAAATAGACCATATTTCAATCTATAATAAAATAAAAATTTTTGAAATAATTTCTTGTAGCATATATGATCATAATGGAGTGAAATTAGAAATCAGCAATAAATATAATCACCAAAACTATACAAATACTTGAAGCTTAAATATTGCACTCTTCAATAACAAACTCATTCTGGCTTGAACCACTGGTGGTGCATGCATTGTTGTCACATTAGGTGGCTTCTACCGCTGGTGGTAAAAATGCAGCTAAGCACCTTTATTGATCTTTTTACCAATAAAATTAATAAAAAGTTCATAAATGTACTAAATCTAATTAGTTTTTTGAATTTGAAGAATTACTGCACAAATATAAATATCCATGCCAATTTTAAAAATTATTATGGTAATCCACAAATTTATATATTATTATGGATATCACTATTCATACCAATTTTAAAAAATTATTACAATAATCCACAAGTTTATGTATTTCATTAAATTAAAATGATGTTCATGAATAATTTATCAGTACTTAATACACCAAATGTTAACATGGAAATCTTACAAGTACCCTATTGCTAGTTTGCATAACATTCATGTACAATTGCTGCAGAACAAATTAGCTGTGTTACAATTTTACATCATTTTAATACTTTCTATAGGGAGCTATAATATTATGACATATGGTCTGCAAAATCAAAACCATTCTTTGCATTATTGTAATTAAAGACCTGCCCCAAGAAGCGGTACAAGTTGCCTAATGGAATAGTTATACACTTAAAACCACTGGTTCAAGATGATAGAGACAATTGAATTTAAATAGGAGCCACTTGTCAGCAACATATACAAATTATGACCCTGCCATTAGTGAGATAATCAGTGGCAAGAAGAAACCACAAAATAAATAAAAAATTCCTAGAATCAAATAACAATGGCAATACAATACATCAAAACCTATACAACACATTGAAAGTATTTCCAAGAGTGAAGCTTATAAATGTAAATACCTGTTTAAAAAGATGCATCTCAAGATCCTCTAAAAATGAACACGACCTTAAACCAAAACGTCTATAAAAAATTGATAAAGATCAGAATAGAGATCAATGATACTGTTACTAAAATAAAATACAATCCATTAGTCAAATAATTGTTTTCTTGAAGAGATAAAATTTATAACCCTTACCTAATTTAGGAAAAGAAGGAAAGAAAATATATCAGTGCAACTAGAAATGAAAAGTGTAAAATTAAAGTGGATGTTGCTCTAATTAGTGGGCTGTAAGAAACTATGTAAAAGATTTATATTCCAAAAAATTTGTGAATCCAAAACTCTTTGACAAATTTTCTAGGTATATATGACTCACAAAAATTGAATCAAATAACTATAAAAATATTTCATAGACCAAAAACAAGCAATGAAATTGAGGCAGTAATAAAAACTCTACCAACTGAGGTGAACCAGGACCCAAAGAATATTATCAGGTTTTCAGGGAAGAACTAATAACAATTCTACACAGGGAAAACTGAAAATATTCCCTCTAAAATCTGCAAAATGGTGTCAGTTTTCACCTCTCCTTTTCAATACAATAATAGACACTTCAGCCAGAGTAATCACTTAAGAGAAATAAATAAGTAAAATAAATAAAGTTTACAAATAGGAAAGGAAAAAATCAAGTTATCTCTATATGCAGCTGATATAACCCATTATATAGAAAAACATTATATCAGAAAACTCATAGCAAAAGAAGAATCAAGATATATCATGTACAGGTACAAATTCCTTATTTATAAGATGTATGTATGTCTAAAATATACCACTAAAGTTAATTAATTATAAAAGCCTCATAGAGTTAATAAACAAATTCATTGTGGCAGGATACAAAATCAGCAGATAGCCCGAGGGGGTGACTCATGCCTGTAATCTCAACACTCAGAAGACAGAGGCAGGAGAATTGCCCTAAGTTTGAGATTAGCCTAAACTACATAGTGAGTTCAGGATCAGCCTGAACTACAAAGTGAAACCCTGTGTCAAAAACAACAACAGCAGGCCGGGGATTTAGCTCAGTGGTTCCGGCACCTGTCTTGCAAGCCCAAGGGCCCGGGTTCCATCTCTGGTAACCACATACAGTACTGGGCACAGAGACTCACGCCCAGCAGCAATCAGTACCACATACCACAGTGCCAGGTGTGGTGGCTCACGCCTGCAATCCCAGCACTCGGAGGGCAGAAGCAGGAGGATTGCTGTGATGTGAGTTTGAGGCTGAGCTCAGGGCCAGCCTGAACTACAAAACGAGACCCTGTCACCAAAAAAAAAAAAAAAAAAAAAAAAAAAAAAAAAAAAAAAAAAAAAAAAAAAAAAAAAAAAAAAAGAAAAAAAAGTCAGCATACAAAAATCAATAGCATTAATATAAATCAAAGATAAAATCATCAAAAAGAAACTAAAAAATATTCGTGTTAGATTATTAAAAATTAAATACCTGAGGATTAACATAATCAAGAAAGTAAAAGACCTTTAAAAGGAAAACTATAATTGTCTTTAAAAAAAAGACATTAGAGAGAAAATTAGAAAATGGGAAGACTTTCCTTGTTTCTGGAAAGGCAAAGCCGGCATCCTCAAAATGTTCGTATTCCCACAAATAATATATAGATTCGATGAACTTTCACTTAAAATAACAATAACCTTCTTAACATGACTAGAAAAAAACACTCCTAAAATTTATATAGAACTAGAAGAGACACACAATAGCCAAAGCAATCCTTAGCAACAAAAGCAGCAGGAAGCATTGAAATCTTGGATTTCAAAATATATTACAAGACTATTACAAGACTATTTTAGAAAAAATGCACAGAAATGTCACCAAATTTATATGTTGTACAATGCAATGAAACTGAGGATATAGAAATAGCCAGAGGCAGTTTCTATCACCTGAGTTTTTGACAAAAGGCCACAAACACATGGTGAAGAAAAAGTAGTCATTTTTAAAAATGATTGTAAGAACCCTAGTAATACATGTGAAGAATGAATTGAGATCCACATCATTCACTCTATACTAAAATTATACCAACATGGATCAAAATTCCTAAATACTAAAACAGAAAGACTGAACCTGTTGGAAGAAAAAGTAGATAAAATTTATGAAGACTATTATCAGAACTTTAGAGAGAAACAAATAGTATTTCTCAAACATTTCCAAGAGGTGGAAAAGAAAATAGTTTCTGACAAATCTCCAAAAGTACAAAAAGTAATGTCAGCATGAAAAAGTGATATTGTGTCAAACTGTAAAGCTTGTGGACAGCAAAGTAAATAATCAAGAAAGATGAAGAGACAGTATTGAGAATAGGAAATCATTTGGCCAGCTATTCCTCCCACAGAGGATAATATCTAGCATATGTAGAGAACTAAATAAATTAAAAGTTAAAATAAAATCACTGTGGTCAACTGAAATGAACAGACACTTCATGAAAGAAGTATTACACATGGACAGTCCAGTAAGTATATGAAAAACTGTTCAGCATTTTTGGCCATTATTAAACTACAAATTGAAAGACATAGGAAGAAGATGCTGAAAAGAGGAGAGGAACTAGGGAGGGGAGGCGGGGGGAAAGAAAGAAGAGAAAAGAAGACTTGAAGATACAAAGGAAAAGTGGAAACAAAGTTTATGTATATAGGTGGGACGGGAGATTACAGGCATGGGAGAAAATAAGAATCAAGGTAAATTATGTACAGGTGCAAATTCTCAGTGATGAATGTGATAATAAAGTCCATCTAAAATTTACTCAATAAACTCAATAAATTTTTAGGAAAGAAATCCTAGTACACTGTTTGTGAGGACGCAACTGGTGCAATCTCTCTGTAAATCAGTATAGATTCCTAAAAGAGTTAAAATAGAAATTCCACTATATTCAACTATATATATTCCCTATATATATGCAAATACATCTCTACTGCATATCTTAACTAAAATGTTAAAGTCACAATATTAGATTAATACATGCATACCCATTTTTAGAGCAGCATAATATGCAGTACTTAATTTATGGAAACAGTCTACATACTCATCAACAGGTCAACAGATAAATATGTGATATATATACACAATGGGGC
Source organism: Petromus typicus (assembly GCA_004026965.1). Classification (NCBI taxonomy): domain Eukaryota; kingdom Metazoa; phylum Chordata; class Mammalia; order Rodentia; family Petromuridae; genus Petromus; species Petromus typicus. Next base: position 11,714 of record PVIR01018629.1, on the reverse strand, counting down.
ATTACTCAGACACGAAAAGGACAAACCTGAGTGATTTGTAGAAAACTAATGAATGCTTGGATCATAATGCTGAGTTGAAATAAATCAGACACTGAAGGTAAAGTAACACATAAGTTTTCTTATAAAAATATAAATGAAGTGCGTAATGAGGGAGAGGTCATAGAAAAAATGTAAGTGAACATATCAGACATGGAGAAGGAGTTCTGAGGAAAAGAATATGAGATGGTAGAGGAGAAAGGGTTTAAAAATTATCAAGATGAGAAATATATATGTACCAATGTACAAAATTGAATGTAGTTCAAAGTATTGTGAACATATTAATTTTAAAAATTAATTGAAAAATGTTAAGTAAAATTTATCTTCACTTACTACTTTTTTCTCATGATCTTGTCTTTATGTAGTACTCCCTGATCTTCATTATTTTTGCTTTCTCTGAATAATATTTTTATTGGTACATGTGTTTCATCTAATGATCACATTCATTTGTACCTTGCACAATATATCTTACTTGTTTGTACCATTCCCCTCACCGCCCTTCAACTTTTTTCTTCCCTGTTTACAAGAGGGTCATTCCCATTTTTCTTTTCATTTCCCCTTTTTTTGAAAGTCTTTGAGACAGGGTCTTGCTTTGTGGTTCAGGCTGGCCCTGAGCTCAGCCTCAAACTCACATCCCAGCAATCCTCCTGCCTCTGCCTCCCAAGTGCTGGGATTACAGGCATGAGCCACCACGCCCGGCACTGTGATATGTGGGACTGATTGCTGCTGGGCGTGAGTCTCCTCGCCCCAGCATTGCTGTATGTGATTACAGGGATGAAACCTGGGCCCTTGCGCTTGGAAGACAGGCGCCAGAACCACTGAACTAAATGCCCGGTCTTCAATTTCCTGTTACAAGTTCAATTTTCTCTTCTACTTCCCCCTCCCTGGTTCTCTTTCTTAATAGAAAAAGTTCCTTCTGCTATCCAGTATGTGCCCTCCATTTTGCTCCATATTTATCCTTTGAGTTTCTCACAAAAGAGAAGCAATGTGTTATTTAACAATATATATCTAACTTATTTCACTTGAATTTATAGCCTTGAGATATATCCATTTACCAAAAAATTTCTCTTAACTATCCATCTTTATGACAGAACAGCACTGTATTGTATACATATATGGTATTTTCTTTATTCATTCATTTGTTGATGGGCATATGGACTTTTCCAAGATTTACCTAGTATAAATTGTGTTGCTATAAACATAGATATGTACATATCAATGTAGTATGGTGCCTTTAACTCTTTTGAGAAGATGCCTAGAAGGGAAATAGGTCGATCAAATGGAACTTCTAGTGTTTGTTTTGTTTTTGAAGAATCTTCAAAGTGTTTTCCTTATTGGTTCTATCATTGTGCACTCCCCCCAACAGTGGAGAAGAGTTCCTTTTCCTCAAAGCCTCACCAGTAATTCTTATTTGATTTCATAATGACAGCCACTCTTTCTTCAGATGGAATCTCAGTGTTGTTTGAATTTACATTTCCTGAATGACTAACGATTTTGAACATGTTTTCATATATTTATTTACTGTTCATACTTCTTCCTCTGAGAAATGTCTACTCATTTCAGAATCTCATTTTTGGATTAGGTTTTAAAATTTGGAGGAACTTCTGATTTTTTGGGCCTTACTATATATTCTAGATAGTCATTTTCAGGAAATGAAAATGTTCATTAACAGGAAAAGCCGTTAAAAAGTTTTTCCATTTTGTGGGTTATCTCCTCATTCTGTTGGTAATTTGTTTTGTTTTGCAAAAGTTTTTAAATTTGATGTGATCCCAGTTGTTGATTGTGAGCCAGGTGTGTTTGCCCACGCGTTTAGGAGGCTAAGCTTTTAGGCCTCGGCATTTAGGAGGCTAAGCTTTTAGGCCTCAGCATTCAGGAGGCTTGGGCAGGAAGATCACTATGAGTTTGACACCAGCTGGGCTATTTGGCAAGTTTAAGGCCAGCCTGAGTTACATAGCAAGAACCTGTCTCCATTCAATTAAGGATTTGTTCACAAAGTGTTTGTCACCAACTATGTCTTCAAAAATTTTATTTTATTGTCCAGGAGTTTAGATGTTTATGTTTTGATACTTAGATCTTTGATCCATTTTGGTCTTAGCTTAGTGTATGGTGAAAGTCTTAGCTTAGTGTATGGTGTAATGTCTAATCTTCAGTGTATGAAAAGCCAGTTATTATTCCCACAGCATTAATTAAAGAGGCTGTATTTTTTCCAGTGAAGGTGTTTGGCTCCTTTGTCAAAGATACATTAGCTAAGTGTGCTTGAACTTGTTTCTGCATCTTTTATTCTATTATACTGATACTCAGGTGTGTGTGTGTGTGTGTGTGTGTGTGTGTGTGTGTGTGTGTGTGTGTGTGTTTTCTTGGCAGTAACATGCTGTTCATTTTTTAAAAAATACATAAATGACAGGGCCAGGGGTTTAGCTCAGTAGTTCCAGTGCCTACCTCGCAAGTGCAAGGATCCTGGTTTGATCCCCAGTAACTACATACAACAATGCTGGGTGTGGAGACTCATGCTCACCAGCAATCAGAACCATATACCACAGTGTTGGGTGAGGTGGCTCACACCTGTAATCCCAGCCCTTGGGAGGCAGAGGCAAAAATGACAGATTTATTCTATTTTAGTTACTTATTGGGCCTCTGAAGTTTTAGCTTCTAAGCTCTCATCATAATGTCAACAACATGAGTTAGATACAGACATAACCCAAATGACAACAATTTACATTTGCTGGTTTTATTGCTACATTGTATATACACATCATGATTGCACTCAATAATGAGAATTTGTAACAGTAGTTAATTCTCATTTTTCCCATTCCCTTACCCATCCTAGCACCCCTGCCCCCTATATACATAAGCTTTTTTTCTTTTCTATTATCATCTCATTATTTTTCCCTCATTATTTGCCCCTACATCCTCTTTCCCTTTGAATATTTTCTATTTCACAATATCTACCATACATTCTAGAACTCATTTATCTATTCATTTTCTTATACCATAGAAAAGATACAATATTTGCACATCTGTGACCTATTTATTTTACTTATGAGGATATTCTGAAGATACATCCATTTGAGTATAAATGAGTCAATGCTATCATTTTTAATGGCAGAGTAATACTCCATTATGTAAAAGAACCACGGCTTTTTTTTAATCCAGTCTCCAGTTAGTGAACATTTTGATTGTTTCCAAGATTTAACTATAACAAACCGAGCTGCTATAAACATACGTGCACATATGTTGCTGTGACATGAATCTTTTAATTCTTTTGTATGTGTACCTAGCAAAGGAGTAGCAGGGTCAAATGAGACCTCTAATCCTAGTTTTTTGAGGAATCTCCAAACATCTCCACAGTGGTTGTATGAGTCTACACTCCCACTGAGAGTGGAGAAGGGTTCCTTCTTCTCCGTAGCCTCACCAACATTTGTTCCTGGCTAATTCTGAGATAGCAGCCATTCTTTGCAGAATGAGATGAAATCTTAGTGCTGTTTTCATCTGCATCTCTCAAATGACTAGTGATGTTGAACATTTCTTCATGTTTCTTAGCTGCTTTTACTTCTTCTGAAAAGTGTCTATTCATTTTAGACACCCATTTTTGAACTGAGTCTTTAAATTTCATTGAGCTGATGTTTTAAGTTCTTTATATATTCTAGATAGTAGCCCTTTGTCTGAGGAACAGCTGGTAAAGATTCTTTCCCATATTGTTGTTTGGGTGCACATATTTTCACTTTGGTGGTGCTTTCCTTTGCTGTGCAGAAGCTTTTAATAGGATGAAATCCCATTTGTTGAGTTCTTCTGCCAGTTCTTGTGCTATAAGGGGTTTTATTTATGAAATCTTTCCTAAAAAAATGTCTGTACCATGCTATTTTTATCATTATAGCTTTATAATGTAATATTAAACTGAGGATTGTGATGCCTCTGCCTTGCCTTGTTGCCCAGAATTGCTTGTGCTATTTCAGGTCTCTTCTGATTCCCTATGAATTTTAGGATGGTTTTCTATAATTCTGCGAGAAATGTCACTGGTTAATTGGGATTGCATACCTTTGTATAACAGTTTTGGAAATATAACAATTTTCACTATACTAACTTGGCCTATCCCAGAAGAGAGAATATTTTTCCATTGCTTGATAATCTCTTTCAGATTACTGTAGTTTTAAATATAAAGATTTTTCCCTTCATTAGTTTGATTTCTATGTGTTTCATTATTCTTTATTGTATTATGAAAGGTTTCATTTACCTAATTTCTTTCTTAGTGACTTTATTATCCATATAAAGGAATGTTATTTACTTTTGAGTGTTAATTTTGTGTTCTACTATGCTATGCTATGCTATGCTATGCATTTGTTTATTAATTCTAGGAGTCTTTTGGTGAGATTTGGGTGTTTTGTACTTAGAATGCCATGTTATCTATAAATAATAATAATTTAACTTATTTCTTTCCTATTAGTATTATTTATTTCTGTTGTTTAGTTTTTCTGGTTAATATTTATAGCATTATATTGAACAGGAGTGTTGATAGTGGTGGTTATATTTGTCATATTCTGGTGTGTGTGTGTGTGTGTGTGTGTGTGTGTGTGTGTGTGTGTGTGTGTGTGTTACCATGGATTTAATTCAGGATTTTGCACTTGCAAGGTAGGTGCAATACCTACTGAGCTAAATCCCCAGCCTTACTCTGGGTTTTGGAGTGAGAGATCTCAGTTTTGGGCCATTTACTATGACATTGGCTGTTAGTTTGTTGTAGATGACTTTTATCATAGTAAGATAAAGACCACGTATTCCAAATTTCTATAGGGTGTTTATCACAAATGGGTATTGGATTTTGTTACATAATTTTCCTGAAAAAGGAAGATCGTGTAGGTTTGTCTTTGGTTCTTTTAATGTGGTATATTACATTTATTGATTTGTGTATGTTGAACCATTCTGCATACCTGGTATGAATCCTAATTGGTCCCATTTCTTCTGAATTTCCTGTCTTACTAGAGTATAGGTTCTCAAAATAGATATTGATACTGTTTTGGATTTCTGCAGGGTTTGCTGTGATATGTCCCTTTTCATTTAATTGCATGGATTTGGTCTTTTCTTCCCTTCTTTTGATAAGGTTTGTTAAGCTATATATATTTTAATTTATTTTTCAAAGAATCACCTCCTTGATTCATTGATTTTTGTATCATTTTTCTGCCTGTATTGCATTAATTTCTGCTCTGTGTTTATGATTTTCATCTTCATATAGGCCTTGGGTTTAACTTGTTCTTCTTTTTCTAGAATGCTCAGGTTCAACACTAAGTCATGTATTTAAGCTCACTCTGTTTTACTGATGTGAGAATTTACCATTATAAACTTCTCCTGTAGGACAGCTCTCATCATGTCCCATAAGTTCTGGTATGTCATATTGGCATTATAGTTTAATTGTAAAAACTTTCTAATTTTATCTGTGAGCCATTGTTTGTTTAGGAGTGTATTATTTCATTGTAATTTGTTTATGTAGTTTTTGTGGGTTTTTTGTCCATTATTTCCAATTTTATGGCTCTATGATCTGATAATATGCATGAGGTATTTTTAATTCATTTGCATTTACTTAAGTATGGTTTATGAGCTCGTAAGTTTCCTATTTTAGAGAAAGTCTAATATGTTGCTTAGAAGAGTGTGTTCTGTTTTCTAGAAGAACACTCTATAGATGTCTCTGAAGTCCATTTTTTCAAAGGTGTGGTTCCTTGCTGATATTTCTTTGTTGATGTTTTTGTCTAGTTGTTTTCTCTACTTTTGACACTGGTGTACTGAGGTCCCCTTTAGAATTATACTAATGCTTACCTGATTTTTCATATGAATTAATTTTTGTTTTATATATTTATGTGTGTTGATATTTGGTGCATGTATGTTTATGACTGGCATCTCTTCCTTTTAGGTTGTTTCTTTAAAGAGCATGCAGTGACCTTCCTTGTCTAGTAGCTGCTGGATTGATTTTTTTAAGACCCTCTTTGTCTCTTCTGATCAATCTTGCCTTGAAATACATTTTGTTAGCCTTACTTTTTTCTAGGTTCCTGTCACATGGAGCATTGCTTTCCATCCTTTGCCTTTCAGTCTATGAATTTATTTTTGAGTTAAATGTCTCATATACAGCAAGTTGTTGAATCATATAACTGGATCTATTCTGCCAATCTGTTTCTTTTGATTGGTGAAATGACACCATTCACATTAATTGTTATAAGTTATAGGAATTGACCTATACTTGTTGGTCATTATATAATTTTTCTTTTTGTTTTTTACCTTTTTTTAATCTTCTATTTTATTGTTTGCCTTGCTTGGGGGATCTAGTCTATTGTGATTCATGAAGTTTCTGTCTAGTTTTTTTATTTGTTCAAGAAATGTAGTCAGAACTTTTGGAGTACTGGTATAATAATCATGAATTTCTTCAGGTGATCTTTACATGGGAGTATCTTATTTCTCCATTAATTTTGAATGACAATTTTGCAAGGAACATTGATATACATTGGAAATTATTTTCTTTTGGGGATTGAAATACTTACTCCAAGCTCTCTTAGACTTTAGGTGTCTTGGTTACTTTTGTCATTGTGAAAACAAAATACCTGACAGCCAAAGTTAAAGTACAAAAGGTTTATTTTGATCTCAGTATGTAGAGGTTTCCACTTATAATTTGGTGGCTCCAATGCAGCATGGCATGGAAGAAAGGCCTTACAGAGGAGAATCATTCATGGCAACCAGAACACAGCAAAATCAGGCAAGCACAGTACCAGCTTGCTATCTCTTATATTGTACCCAGTCTACCCATCCTTAGGTCAGGTAACAATCAAAGACTCAGGCCTAGTGCCGTAATAAGAACATTGCATTATGAAACAATCCCAGCATCAGATACTGTAGATGGAGTCACCTCTGAAAAGGCTCACCTACGATCACAGGAGGCTTTAGGGGTTCATCTAGTCCCCAGGCATGACATTAGGACTTGTGTTGAGAAATCTGTTGTGCTTCTGATGGGTTTGCATTTATATGTGATTTTTTGAATAATGTTTAATATTCTGTTTTTGTGTCAAATTTCTGGACTCAGTATTTTATATCAATTATACACATTGGAGTAGGTTTTTTTTCTGATCATGACTGTTTGGAGTTCCCTTCTCTGCATGTCAGACTACTTTTCAATGCTTACAATATTTTTTGTTATTAGTTCTGTCAATAGGATTTTATGTTCTTTGCACTATCTTCTGATTTTTCATTGATTCTAATTAATCTTATATTATTCTTCTTTGCATTGTCTTGTAGCTGTTTAATTGAGTTTTGTGTTTTCTTGCTGTTTGATAGATGCTTTTCGTTTGATTATTGCCAATAATAACCCTGTCTTCTAGATATGGTATTCTATTTTCACATTGTAAACTCTGCTGCATATTTTTTCAGTGAGATTTTAAGTCTCTGGAATTTCTCATAAATTGTTTTTTTTTTCTTTTTCTATGTTGGGTACTCATTTTTTTTCCATTTCTTTCTTAAACTCAATATTTTTTTATGGATCTACTCAAAATTAACTAAACATGACCTTTTATCATTATCTCTTTAATTATCAGTATAATTATTTCTATTTCCATTTTGTCAAAAGATTTACCTGCTATATAACTTATTATTATTATTATTATTATTATTATTATTATTATTATTATTATTTAGTTTTTTGAGACAGGCTCTCCCTTTGTAGTTCAGGATGGCCCTGAGCTCAGCTTCAAACTTGGCAATCCTCCTGCATTTGCCTCCCAAGTGCTGGGATTACAGGCGTGAGCCACCACACTGGCACTGTGGTATGTGGTTCTGATTGCTGCTGGACGTGAGTCTCCACACCCAGCATTGTTGTATGTGGTTACCGGGGATTGAATCTGGGCCCTTGCACTTGCAAAAGAGGCACAGGAACCACTGAGCTAAATCCCCAGCCTACTGTGTTACTTCTGCTGCTACCATTTCTGAAAATTTACCTGGAACTTTTTCAACTCCATGTCATCTAGATTTGCTTTTTGTGAGTTGGAGATTTTGTGGTACATCTTCCTTATGTGTTTTCTCATTTTCTTTAAAAAAATTTGTTTCCTTCACTGAGGCTGGTAAATTGCTTATGGTAAGTAGCTTTAGCACTAATATTGAGAACTTTAGGTAAAAACTTATTTTCAGAGAGTCTAGCCATAGCTGACTTTTGGTTTTATTAGTCTGTCATAGAATCCTACTTCTTCTGTTTATTAGGGATAAAAAGTTGCAGCCAGCTTAGCTAAGCACCTAGTTCTTCAGTACTGCACTGTACTATCAATTATATCCTCCAGACAATCTAGTTATTGGCATACAAGAAAAATCAGCTGATCACAACCACTATGTCACTTTAGCTATATTAAAACAATAAGTAAAAACTATTATCAAATACAGACTGGAAAATTACAAAGGATAGTGACTAATATTTTGTCACTTTTAACAGCGGATTCAATATTTATAGTTATATAGTAAAACGCAAGAAGACAAATCAGAAAATTATATACATCAAGCACTCACTCAACAGAGTAGTTTTCCCTCCTTTCACCATAAAGCAGTTTCAGCCATAGTAAGGTAGGCCCAGGGCATTCTGCTAGAGAACAACAGCCTAGGTAGTTGAGTTCCACAGATTTAATTCACCACGCTCAAACACTGAAACACTCTGACAACTTCGTAAACACTGGAAAGATATAAAAAGACCTGGCTACTGCTCCAGGCTGCAGCAAGCCTTGCTGTCATTTATGTGGTGTTGGTTTAGCCTAATGCAAAATGTAAGAGTTGTGGGATCAGGCAGAGCTGCACCTAGATTTTAGAAAGCCTGGGAGTCCAAGCACTGCCTCTGAGGAGGCAGTATACAAAGCTATGAATGCGAACCTGGAGGGGCATGGGAGACCTCAGAAAGTTGGAGAAGCCAGGAATATGGATCATATGAGGAAACTTGAAGACAGTGAGAGAAGCTACCTCAAGAAAGAGGCTATGGAGGCTATAACCACTGGCAGGGATGCAAGGATGGAGCCAACCAAACCCTTTGGAGTTCACATCTCATCAAAAATTTTCCACTATGTTTGGCATGGAATGTCAGAATGTAATGTTTGCTCTGCTGGATTTTGGTCTTGATTTGGTCTCATTTCTTTCTACTTCATTATTTCAACCTTTTGTTTGTTTGTGTGTTTTGTTTTGTTTTTTTGAGACAGGGTCTCACTTTGTAGTTCAAGCTGGCCCTGAGCTCAGCCTCAAACTCACATCCCAGAAATTCTCCTGCCTCTGCCTTCCAAGTGCTGGGATTACAGGCATGAGCCACCACTCCTGGCACTGTGGTATATGGTACTGGTTGCTACTGGGCTTGAGTCTCCATGCCCAGTATTGTATGTGGTTACTGGGGATTGAACCCAGGCCCTTGCACTTGCAAGACAGGAGCCGGAACCACTGAGCTAAATCCCTGGCCCTATTTCAACCTTTTTGAATGAAAATGTTTACCTTCTGCTTTTATATGTTTGTATGTTAAACTTCCTTTTTATTTTTAGGGGAGTCTACAGCTAAAAGTTTGCCTTAAATCTAAGAAAACTTTGGAATTGGACTCTTCAGTAACACTGAACCTGTTCAGACTTTAACAATACTTAGAGATGGAGTACATGCATTTTCTGTAAAGAGACATGCATGAGTGTTGGGAGGGGGGCAAAGATGGAATGCTATAGCTTAACTAGATATCTCTGCAAAGCCTCATGAACTCATAGGTGGTGATTGAATAGGTTATGTACACATGATTCTTATAAGTGTATTAGTTCACTGGAGGAGGGATCTTTTGACAGAACATGGGTCACTGGGGAATGTGGCCTGGAAAGATGTGCCCCACCTTGTTCACTATCTCTGCTTCCCCACTGGTATGTTATGTGCTCTTTCTCTTCCACTATCCCCTTCTACCATGTTGCTTTACCTTGGAGAAAGGTGACTATGGACTGAAACTTTTATAAAACGAGCCAAAATAAATCTTACACCTTATAGTTGTGGATGTTAGGTATTGTGTCTCAACAATAAGAAAGCAACTAAGAAAATGAACAAAATAGAGAATTTTCACTTTGATCCCATTTCAAATGCCATCGTGTGATGACATTTCTATAATGGGTACAGTCTGTATATCCAATAGAGAAATTTCACAATAAGAATATTATATGGACTATTAGTTAATAAGAAGAAACAATAAAGCAAAATGTTCATCAGTCCAGTGTTGTGAGTAGAAGTGGATATCCTTCCCTCCCCCTTACTGAAATAATAATATTATCAGACTTGAATAGGGCCAGCACCATAATTAGCAAAGGCTAGTGAAAAATAAAAACATGGTCTTTCTTATTATTAAAAATGTCATTACACAAAGATTTTTTTCCCTATTTTTGGCAGTCTGCCACTCCCTTCTCTCTTAACTTTCAATAGTATTTTTTGTTTGCTATTTAGTGCCATTCTAAAAGGTAATTTTAAAAACCATTAGCACAAATTTTCTCTCATCATTATATTGTGCAATGCCAACTTCACATGCAAATATAAGAGTAAATTAACTCACATGCAGAATCACCAAATTGATACAATTAATACTTCATACCCCATACATTCACCTGCATTTTATTCTCAGAACAGGATAAACCTGTGTAAAGCTAATTTAGACTATTTAAGGTATTACTGAACCTATATCCTACAAACGCTATCTTCAGCTTGCTGTTCAATATGGCAAAGCTAAAAAGAAAGTGAAATATGGTTTGTTATATCTTTCCCTCCTACATGCATTGTTTTCAGAGTAAATACTTGAATGGTATGGTGAAGTAGCATGAGGCAGGAAGGAGACAACGGAGCTTTCTTGATGCTCTTTTTGGAATGTTCATGCTTTCTTTCGGTGTTAGCAATGTGTTCCTATGGGCATGGAAAACAAGGCCTTTCTCTGTGACAATATGTATACGTGCTGCCAAAAAGAGCACATACAACAACTTGTTTCTTACTTATGTTGGGTCTTACTAGTCCCCCATACTTAGTAGATGTACAAGGATTCTCAGTTGTAGGGTATAATGAATAATATATGTAAATAAGGTGAAATTACAGAAATACACACTGCATTTATGTCCTAACTCATAGACATACCTCATTGTTCCATCCAGTTACACTTAAAAAATAAAATTTCAAGCAGAAAATTATTACCAATATTAACGTGTCAACAACAGAACATTAAATAAGCATGAGTTTCATTTGAATGTGTCATCCTGAGTGTTTTCACAGGTTACATGGCTAAGATGCACATGAAGTTGAACTTTGACTTTATCCTCTTCATCCAAAACCTTACATTATTGACCAGTTATGTCAGTGGCTATAATCAAACTGAAAAGGTACAAAACTCTTCTAAGTAAGCCGTTAACATTGACAATCATGACATAGAATTTTCAAGTGACTTTGATTTAAAAAAAAAGAGCATTAACTATCTAGAATATATAAAGAGCTGAAAAAAATCAGCCCACCCAAATTTAATGACCCAATTCAAAAATGGGCATCTGAAATGAACAGATATTTTTCAGAGGGAGAAGTAAGAGCAGCTAAGAAGCATATGAAGAAATGCTCAACATCATTAGTCATTCGAGAGATGCAGATGAAAACAACATTGAGATTTCATCTCACTCCACATAGAATGGCTGCCATTTCAG
>PVIR01018628.1:0-26560 GCA_004026965.1 Petromus typicus | reverse complement strand
AAACAAACCACCAAATGAACAAGGAAAACTAACAACAACAAAAATTAAGTAGGAAATAATCCTGGGGAGGGAAGGCATACTTTTAGATCATTTGTAATTTCTGTGTACCTGCTACATAAAGAGGTTCAGAGTTGAAGGTAAATAAAACAAGTTCCAGGTCCTTGCAGTATGCACAGGGATAGTTAGCTTTTGCACCAGTGAGAGGCTGGCAGGGGGAAGCCTTCTTAAAGGAGGTATCTGAGTTGGGATTTGAAGGGTGTGTGGGAGTTTGTTAGGGGAAACAGTGCAGAGAGAGGGTCTACCACAAGGTAATGGAAGAAACCACATCATTTGCTTAGGATCTGCAGAGTGTTGTGAGGGCAAGGGTCAGGGCCTTCCTTGATCTCTGGGGCCTGAACACATCTTCACAAATACCCTTTTGAGTAAATACCTGAGTTAGCACATTGAAGAACAAGGCTGGGGAATTTGTAGGGAAGTGATTGGGACTTGAATGCAGCAGGTTTTCAGGACTGCGGTGTAGGGAGCCATTGGAGGTTGTTCACCACAGCAGAGAGGCCAACTAGATGTCTTATTTATTTTTGCTCAGTGTGTGTGTTTGTGTTTGCACATGTGTAAGTGTGCATGCATGTGGGCTGGGCATTGACCCCAGGGGCTTTCACATTGCCAGATAAGTCCTGCACCTTTCAGCCATTCCTCCAGCCCTGTCTCATTTATTAATGCAAACACCTGAGCCTGTGAATTTTCCTGACTGCTTTTAAACACACAGTTTAAATTTTAATTTAACTTGGCATAAAGAACCGGAAGTTAAACTACAGTAAGATAGTTTCTCCTGTCACTTTGGCAGAGACCCCAGGCACACAAGAAATCAGTAATAGTTGCTTCCAGAGAGAGGAGCTGGTGGAGATTTTAAGGAACGGGACAGAAGACTTTTCATTTCTACTCTAGGCAGAAGAAATTCGAATGTCAAGAGTGAAGGGACTCTGTTATGATAAAGGTCCATTTCCAGTACTGCTTAGGTAAAGAAAACAAAAGGACAGAGCAGAGTAAAATCCCCTAGTACCCTCTGAGGAGCCCAGTAGACGGACTGTGTTTACAACAGATACAAGATCTTAGCGGTGGTAGTGTTCTTGTGTGGTGAGATGAGAGGCTGCTAGTTAAGGGAAACTAGTTTTTACCACGTGCTATTTTGTAGAATTTTAAAAAGCACTAGCATGCAAATGTATTAGCTATTACAAACAAGGCCAGAGAAAGCAAGAGAGAAGGAAATAGGAAGGACTTTTGTATATGGCTGGGGGCTGAATGGAAGCGTGGATGCGCTCAGGTGGGTGGGTGGATAAATTTGAGGATGCCATAGCGTGGTGTGCCAAATTCGTGGCTGTCCATAGCGACAGGGATAGTTGGGTAAACTGGGGGCTGAGGAGGGCAGGAGAGGTGGAGGCTGCTATCGCAGTGACCCATGCTAGGAGTAACTGAGCTAGAATCAGATTGCTGAAATGTCTCTCCTATGAATTATGTTTCTTGCATACAAGCACCGTAGGCCCAGCCTGGCTTTCTTTCTAGAAGGGCAAATTCCTTTGGCATGAGCATTTTCTGGCAACTGCTGGGAAATTGTTCTGTGTATAATAACCACCAACAGCTTAATCCCTGTTTCAGCCTTCACCTTAAGACTTATGTGGTGTGAAACCAATTAAAATGATAGTCTCGGATATAAGTCACTCCTCTCCCTATCAGAAACTTAAGTCTCTTTGACTGTTGGCTTCATAGAGTTTTGTTTTCAATAATCCTTTGTTCAAATAACGATTTGTATCACAGAACAGTTACATTTTTGAAGACTGGTATAGGTACTTGCTTTTTATCTACATCTCGAGATCTCTCTCTCTCTCTCTCTCTCTCTCTCTCTCTCACTCCTTCTCTCACATAAACTCCCAAACTCCTTTAGTTTTTACTTTTTTAGTTTTTTGAGACAAGGTCTCACTTTGTAGTTCAGGCTGGTCCAGCCTCTGCTTCCTAAGTGCTGGAACTATAGGTGTGAGCCACCACATCCATCATTGTGGTCTATGGTTCTGATTGCTGCTGGATGCGAGTCACCACGCCGCGCATTGTTGGATGTGGTTAGTGGGATGGAACTCGGGACCTTGCGCTTGCAAGGCAGGTGCCAGCCAGAACCACTGAGTTCAATCCCTGGCCCGAAACTCCTTTATTTTTAATATTTATAACCACCTGAGAGATTTTTAAGTGTGCAGTTCTGTAGAGGACTGTTCCTGTTATATCTGACTGGATCCCAGTTTTGAAATCCTCGGCCACATGCTTTTTGATCCATTGTTTTCTTTCTTGGGAGCTGGAGCGGGCACCCAGCATCTCACACTTGCCTGCTGGTCGAGCTCTTCTGCCGAGCCTCACAGCCAGCCTTCCGCTGTTTTATTGAGGTGAAATGGTCTGCTTGCTCCTCGCTTTGTCTTCATGGACACATTTTGGACCCGGCTGTGAAGGTGCTGAGGTGAGGGAAGGCTCCGTCCTCCTTGGAGCTCCTTGGTGGCCTGGCCTGAGGCCCTGTCATGAGTGGTGCGTGTGCTGGGCTGGGAGATGGGAGACAGGCCGGAGGCCCTGGAGCCCGTGGCCGCGCGGGCACCTTTTCCGAGGACTGACTCCTCCTCGGTCCTGCTGATGGGTATAGCACAGGGATACGGGCCCATGTTCTGATTTTTGCTAAGAAATAGTATGTGAAAAGAACTGACTATCAGTGTCAGCAGCTAATCTGAGTTTTTTAAAGTGTGCCTAAACTGCAACAGAGAACCTTTGGGGGCTAAATTGCCCTTGGGTCGGGGGCTGTTGTGTGCTTCCCATGTCATCCCATCTAAGGACAGAGGTAGGACATTGAGACCCCATCATAGGGGTCGCCTGCCTCAGCGACTTTTCTGAGAGTTGAATACTGGTTCACAGCCAGATCAGCACTTAGAGGAAATGTAGATTCTCTGTTACAGAATTCCGACAGCTAGTGGATATTAATCTTGGGCAGATATGCCTGCCCTAGGTATGTGTATGGCTCTGTTATTTATTAGCATTCTTCTTCAACAGGACATAAGCTTATTTTAATAGGTTTTTCCCCCCCCTCCCATTTCTGGGGATTGGGCCCTTATTTACCACTAAGATACATCCTCAGCCCTTTTTATTTTGAGACAGTGTCTTGCTACCCAGGTAGGACTGAAACTTAACAGTTCGCCTGCCTCAGCCTCCCTCAGTGCTGGGATTGTTCATTAATTATTTTTTGAGATAGGGTCTTCCACTGTGTAGACCAGGCTGGCCTTGAACTTGCGATGTAGCTTCATCACTTCTGGTGACCCTTCTGTCTCAGCTTTCTGAAGGTTGGATAGTTTAATGGTGAGATGCAGGAATTTTAACCCCATGGCCTGAATTTGGATTAGCTCCCGAACTTCCCAGCTATATTATTTTGGGTTCAACTTTTCTGTAACTTAGTTTTCACTTCTTTTTTTTTTTTTTTTTAAACTAGGATCTTGCTATGCGATTTATGCTGGCCTTGAACTTGTAGCAATCCTCCTGCCTCAGCCTCCTGAGTACCAGGATTATAGGCCACCACCACACCTGGCCCTAGTTTTCACATTTTAGAAAAGGTGATGATAGAGTATTAACTGCTAGAATCCAAGGACTAGTAAGTGCATCATCTCAGGCTTTAGAATCGCCAGAACCAGAGCTGCTGGGGGTTACTCATGACGGTGTGTGAGGTGATGAAGAGGCTCAGAAAGTCTCAGCTCCCAAGACAGTAACATCGGAGTGACCCATGGGACCATGGGGTCCTCTGTACAAAGGAGCAGCTTCTGTGGTCCCTTCAGTGGCACTGCCTGTGCCAGAGCTCCAGGACTTGTCTCTTCTGAGGGTGAGGCAGCACATCACTCTGTTCCCAGCCCTTGCGTCATGGTCTTCCTGGCAAACAGCCATTGGAAGTTGGCCCGTGTACCTGAAGGGCGCTGGGGTGGCTGCCCCCCTGGCAGCTGTGCTGAGCCCTGCCAGGTCCTCTTCTGGGTTGTGGGGTGGTGGGTCCCTAAGCTGTCTTTTCTGTGTGTCCACAGGACTGGAATGCCACGTGGTACACCAGCAGCCCTGAGTTCACCAAGTGCTTTCAGGACACCATCCTCATGTGGGTGCCTTGCTGCTACCTCTGGGTCTGCTTCCCTCTCTACTTCCTCTATCTGTCCCGACATGACCGGGGTTACATTCAGATGACACACCTCAACAAAGCCAAAACTGTAAGTCTCCCGGGACGTCATTGGGGTGGTGAGGGTGGAGGGCTGGGTGCCCAGGAGGGCAGCCACGGACCCTTGGTCAAACTCACATCACCCTTTCTGAATTGGCCCTGTGTTCCTTGTTCTTAAAATCAGAAGAGTAATGTGATAGATAAAAATGGAGCTGTGGAGCCAAACTTAAGTTCAAATCCCAGCCCTGCCGGTCTATAGCTCTGTTGCCCTTTGACACATTTTTTTTCTTTTTACTCAAATCTTTATTAGTACGTTATATATACACATCATCATCCCATTCAACATTGAGAGTTTGTACCAGAATATGACACGACTTGATTCTCATTTTTCCCCTCCCCCCCACCCTGAAACCTCCACCCCCTATATTCATATGCTTTGTGTCCTTTTTCTATTACTACCATATTCTTTTTCCCCCTCATTATTTACCCCTACACCCTTTGGCACAGTTTTTTTTTTTTAAGTTTTTTTTTTTTTTTTTTTTTTGAGACAGGGTCTTGCTTTGTAGTTCAGGCTGGCCCTGAGCTCAGCCTCAAACTCACATCACAGCAATCCTCCTGCCTCTGCCTCCCAAGTGCTGGGATTACAGGCGTGAGCCACCACGCCAGGCACTGTGGTGTGTGGAACTGGTTGCTGCTGGGGTGAGTCTCAACACCCAGTATTGTATGTGGTTAACTGGGGATCGAACCCGGGTTCTTGTGCTTGTAAGACAGGCGCCGGAACCACTGAGCTAGATCCCTGGCCCCTTTGGCACAGTTTTTAATTTCACCAAGCCATTAGTTTCCCCATTTGGGTGGTAGGGATGATAGCCTTATTATTTAGGGATCATAAAGAAGCTGTCAGGAGGTCTTCCTCCTTTAAAGCTATTTTCTTTTTATTTTCTACTGGAAAGTTTTTATTTTGAAATAATTTTAGGGTTTTTTGTTGTTGTTGTTGTTGTTGTTGTTGTTGTTTTGAGACAGGGTCTCACTTTGTGGTTTAGGCTGCCCCTGAACTCAGCCTCACATCACAGCAATCCTGCTGCCTCTGCCTCCCGAGTGCTGGAATTACAGGTGTGAGCCACCACACCTGGCACTGTGGTATGTGGTGCTGATTGCTGCTGGGCATGTCCAGTATTGTATGTGGTTACGGGGATCGAACCCTGGTCCTTGCGTTTGCAAAAAGGCGCTGGATCCACTGAGCTAAATCCCCAGCCATATTTTGAAATAATTTTAAACTACAGGAAAATGGCAAGCATCATACCAGAACTCCTGCTGACTCCCTGTAGTGGTGATGGCGAACGTGTGCCACTCGTGCCCCAGTGGGATGTTAGGTTTGAAAGCTCTAAGAGGTTTGCCATCACTGGCCTATACCTACTGCTCATGTTCACCGGTTTTGGGGTGTGTGGCTGGCAGCACATCACTGTGGGGACACATGACAGACCAAGCCATTTGCATTATGGTTAGAGTGAAAGCGACCAGGGTTCTGCAGTCCCTGTGAAGGAGACACCCCCAATGACCTGAAATGTCTCCTGTACCCCAGCTCTGAGCTCTTAGGTCGTCTATCCCCAAGAGGGAACCTAAATGCAGCCCGTGGTCCCGGGTGGCACCCGTGTGTCCTTGGGGCTCCTCACTTGCAGTGAAGGTGCCACTCCAGGGCAGGTGTTGGCAGTGTGCCGTGCACATACGGGGCAGCGGCTAGGTGGAAGGGTCTCTATATCTTCGTCTTAATTTTTCTGTGAACCTCAAATGCTTTTAAAAGGTCTTTTAAAGATGTTGTCTAATGAGAATTAAATTGTGTCATATTCTGGTACCAATTGTGAATGTTGAATGCGATGATGATGTGTATATATAATGCACCAATAAAAATTTGAATTTAAAAAAATGTCATCTATTTCCCTTGCCTTTATTAGATGCAATATCTTCCTTTCAGACTTCTAGGAGTACTTCATAGTTCCTCAGGGAACATTATCACTGTAAAAATGCAGATCAGATTTCATCCTTTGCCTTGCTCAGCTGTCTTTCCTTAGCTTCCCACAACCAGGTGTATAATCTGGAACTTTTCCCAGTGGCCCAGCACGTCCAGCTCTGACATAGGTTCCTCTGTAGCCGTCTTCTGCCATGCCCATTGCTCACTCCCCAGCTGGACATGTTCCTGCCACAGGCCTTTTGCACTTCTGCATGCTTTGCTTGGGTTATTTTTTTCTCCACATAATCATTTCCTTTAGTTCTTCACTCAGATGTTACCTGATCAGAGAGGCCTCTGCCAGCCACTCTGTTGGTGAACTGATTTCACTTTTCTACATGACTCTTGCTGCTCTCTGGCATGAGAGTATGTGTCTTTGCAGTTTTCTTCCACTAGACTGTCAGCTCCGTGAAGGCAGAGACTTTGTTTTGCTCTCCGTTGTTTCCCCAAGCACTTGACAGACACGAGACACATAGTAGCCCCTCGATGAACACCGACTGGAAGGGCGTGACTGAGCGAACGGCTGCATGGAGGGACTCTGAGCAGTGGGCAGGGGTACAGCCACAAGTCCAGCTCCTGAGTGTTCCATGTGAGAACCACATTATGCAGACTTGGCAGAGAGGACTGAGCTCGACCTGTGTGTATTCCCAGAGTGAGGGATTGCTCAGAGACCACGAGTGGGCACCAGAGGCCGAGCCTCTGTGGAGTCTGGGTCACAGTGCAGGACTGTCCACCCTGATGTGTGTGTGCTTTTTCTTTGCAGGCCTTGGGGTTCTTGCTATGGATCATCTGCTGGGCAGACCTCTTCTACTCTTTCTGGGAAAGAAGTCAGGGCAAGTTCGTGGCCCCGGTGTTGCTGGTCAGCCCCACCCTCTTGGGCATCACCATGGTAAGTTGGGGCTGGCTCTGACCCTTGGCCGTCTGCCATGCCAGGTTGGGACCCAGAGTAGTAGCTGGTGGACAGGGAAGGGGAAGTCAGAATGAATGTGTTAATGTACACACACCAACTCCCCATGATGACTGAGAGCACTTTGTGCTGCAAAGATATACCAATAAAAATCTAAATGAAAACAAAGTAGTCACTGACAAGTCAACATGAGGAGAACCCAAGGTGAAAATACAGAACCCAGCTCCTCTCACACAGTTCTGCTATCTGGCTATGCTGGATGCACAGTTGTTTGATGGGGGCTGAACTGGAATGGTGAGGAAGTCACTGTTCAGTGATAGCCGAAGGTGTTGAGGGCTGACTGCCTGCCAGGCTTCCTGATGTTTTATTTGGAACAGCCCTTTGTGACATAGGTACTCACGTGACCCCTTTTCCAGGCAAGGAAGTAAAGGTTTGGTGCATTACTGGAGGTCACCGCTCGTACACAGTGGAGCAAGGGTAGCCCAGCCATCAGCTTTCCGTCGCTGCATCCTGCAGCAGCTCAGAGCACAGAGCGATGTGCACAGATCCAAGTGCCGTTTCCCTGTGTCCCACATGCCTGGGGCGCTTAAAACTCCAGAGGGTTCTCTGGAGCAGGGCTCTTGAGCACTGGAGGAGGAGCAAGCTGGAAGCTGGCTGTTTTGAGCGGGAGAACGGTTTGTTCTGAGCAGGGGAGGGCTGGACAGGGGAAGGCAGTGTGGGCAGTGAGGGGGAGCTGTCCCAAGAAGCAGGAAGAAGGCAGCACAGGGGTGCAGGAAAGTGAAACCGAGCTGGATGGGAGGACTGCAGCCCTGCAGCACACGTGTGCCTGCGTCCTTGACTCTGAGCCGAGCACTGCCCTCATCCCATTCTGTAGTAGCTCACTTATGTGTATTTCATCATTTTCCCATATTATAGATTAGCAGAAGAGGGTATTGGGAGGTAAGGAACTGGGCCAAGGTCACGCAGCCATGAAGTAGTAGAGCCAGATTCCAGATGTGGCTTGGGCAGCTGTTCTGCCGTGCAGAGTCTGAGTGTGTCTCCCTAGGCCTTCACTCCCTTTGGGACTGCGCAGCCTTGGCAGGGACTAGGCATGTGAGAGGGGAGGCAGTGCCCCTGTCCTGTGTTGGTATCTTTCCTTCTCCGGGGACACAAGAGCTGACACCTACAATTTTAAGGAGAGAGGTTCAGTTATGGTTTCAGGTGATGCGGTCCATGGTCATCTGGCTCCAAGGCAGAAGCATCATGGTGGAAGGGCCTGGAGACAGCAAGGTGGCTAGAAGTGGGCGGGGGACAGACTGAAGGGAAGGAGCCAGTTTCAGTTCCAGGCCTCCAAGACCCACCCACACATACCTGGAAGTGTGCTGTCATAACCCCTAGCCACACTGCGATGCCAGTCAGTTCTCAGCCCAGTGCACCTGTCCCGCTATGTCTCAGTTGTTAAGAAAATTGTGTAGCTGTGGAAACAGACACAGATGAAACCATTCCCCCACAAAAGTACAAACGGGGTACACGGTGTAGAGGGACATGAGGATAAAGATGGGATTTGGCTTGGTTTGAAGTAGGGAGATGTCTGACCTGAGGACAACACGTGCTGCAGTCCTGGGACAGGAGAAAAAAATGGAGAGTCGGCCTGTGGGGCTGGAGCAGAGAGGCAGAGGAGATGGTGGTGGGTTGGGGCAGCAGGGAACACGAAGCCTGGCCCTGTAGAACCTGCAGCTTTGGGGCTAGTGGTTTTTTGTTTTGTCCTCTATTTCCAAAGCTGGGTCCTAAGCCTTTTTTGTGCCATCTGGACCCTTTTCAACCTTTGCCAGCCTGGTCTGAGTCTTCCCAGAGACATTTATATTCAAGGTTTCATTTATCTTCAGTGAAATTCACCTTCTTTCTTGTAGAATTTGTGAGTTTTGAGAAGCATGTACTGTTGTGTCTTTCTCCTGCGTGACCAGCCTGGAGAGCTGTCGATAGCCCCATAGTTCTCTCCTGTCACCACTTGGGGTCCGCTGTTCACCCTTCTCGCCTCCTGCCCGTCACTGCTCAGTATAGGTATTTCCCATGCTGCTTTGCGTGGTCAGCGGGGGCAGCTCTGAGGTCTTAGTACTATATGTGGCAGAAGGTCGTAGGCTGAGCGTGGGGCCTGGGAGGCTGAAGCAGGAGAGCAATGACTTTGAGCCCAGCTCAGGCAGCTTAGCAAGACCCTGAGCATTGAATTGTGATGTGCACTCCCTATCCCTTAGCCATTCCTGAGGACGTTCAGGCTGGGCATGAATCAGAGTTAAACATTGTAAAGATGCTCAGGAGTACATCCAGTCAAAAAGATTTGTGCTTCTCTGTTCACACACTGCAATTCCAGCTCTGGCTGTGGGTGAGATGATGCCTTCATTTCCAAGTAGTAGGGTCTGTGTATGATAAGAGGTGGTGGCCTTGGCGACTCCTGTGGGATGAGGAGATTTCTGATTTGGGCTGGGAATGAGGCCAGCGGTGCTGTCTGGTTGTGTGATGCCCCTCCCTCTGCCAAACAGAGGGTGCCAATCGGCAAACAGGAAGATGCCGTTGTTTCTGTCCAAGGTCGTGGAGCCCTTGCTTCTAGCCGCAGCCCATTCCTGCACCCCAGGTTTGGAGCAAGGATAAGTGTTTTGACTTGTGTATATAGAAACCGTGACCTCCAATGCAGAGTGGGTGGTCAGGACAGGAGTGGAACCTGGGGTGTCCTTGGCAGCAGAGGGGATGAAGCTGGCAGCCCAGGGTAAGCACTGGGTCCTGGGAAGCTGGGAAGATGAACAGGGAGGACAGAAAGCCCCATGTGTTTCCAGGCCAAGCATTTGAGGGAGAGGGACCAAGTCTGGCCATTACCTAGGGTTGGGACTTTGACTCTTGGAGTTGGCTCTGCCCCTCTGGAGCGTGACCATGGTGTCATTGTCTCCCAAGGGGGAGCATTGTATGTTTTGCTTTCCTGATCGCAAAGTCAAGCATGAAGTGGAAGTAATTCTCCATAGGAGTGAAATAACATCCTCCATGAATTCCCTCCAACACTGTCTTATGAACAGACTTCCCTAATGATATGTGTGACTGTAGACAGGAGGTGTTCTCTGTCTAAGCCTTAGTTTGCATGTCTGCCAGGTGGCACCTGAAGTGCCTGTGTGGGACCAGGATGGCAGGTACCAGGTGGATAAAACCAATAACTTCAGGGACTGAGAATTGAACCCAGGTCTTTATGGCTCTAAATCAGGAATTGGTTGATAGGGACCAGGAATTTAGCTCATTGGTTCCAGCGCCTGTCTTGCAAGTGCAAGGACCCAGGTTTGATCCTTAGTAACCACATACAGCAATACTAGGTGTGGAGACTCACGCCCAGCGGCAATTAGTACCACATACCACAGTGCCGGGCATGGTGGCTCATGCCTGTCATCCCAGCACTCGGGAGGCAGAGGCAGGAGGATTGCTGTAATGTGAGTTTGAGCCTGAGCTCAGGACCAGCCTGAACTACAAAGCCAGACCTTGTCTCAAAAAAAAAAGAATTGGTTGATAATGGTCCACTGCTTATTTTGTAAATAAAGTTTTATTGACAGAGGCAATCAGATCCATTCATTTGCCTGTCATCCATAGCTGTTTACATGATACGGTGGCAGAGCTGAGTAGTTATGAAGGAGACTGTGGTGCATGAAATTTAAATCTATGTTCTGGGGTTCTGCAAGAAAAAGTCTTACTGAGATTGGTCCTAAACTGAGCTTTCTCTCCGGCCTCTGTTAAGGCCTCATTAAATCCCCACAACAGTCCAGGCCTCCGTCTCCATCTTGCAGATAAGGGGCTCTGAGAGACCCAGCACCTGTGTGAGTGGCAGTTCTTGCACTCTTGGTGGACAACAGTGTGTCCCCCGCCCCCGGCTGACACCTGCCATGTCTCGGGGCCGTCAGGACCTTGGTCCACCTTTTCTGATGAGCTCCTGTTGCATGCTTTTCTCTTCCAGCTGCTTGCCACCTTTTTAATTCAGCTAGAGAGAAAGAAAGGTGTTCAGTCTTCAGGGATCATGCTGACTTTCTGGCTGATAGCCCTACTGTGTGCCCTTGTCATCTTCAGATCCAGAGTCACAACTGCCTTAAAAGGGGTAAGTGGTGGCCTCGCCCGGTATCTTCCTCCAGGGCCTTGCAGAAGAGATGCTTGTTCCTTCTCGTGTGTGTGTGTGTGTGTATAGAAGTTAAGGGTTGCCATGGAAACCATGGGAGAGGGACCAGGTCTGCTTCCCTGGGGTCATCCCTACTACATTCAGTCCTCACCAAGTTGGCTGCAGCCTTTGTTGTAGAATCTTTTTTTCCATCATCTCCACTTGACCACGCATCTTTGAGAGGCGCTCGTGGGTCCTACAAGAGCAAGAGCAGGGGCACTCAGGGTGTCTCACTGTGAGCCGCTGTCCACAGGACTTTGAAGGAAGTCCGCAGCACATGTCTCCACCTGCAGTGGAAACAGCAGAGTGGCTGTTTCCCCAGGGGCCCTAGACGTGTCCCCATGTGACTTCTTCCCATTGGCTGCTGCCTTTCGGGCTAGGAGTTTCGAGTAGTTTGCACTTTTTGACTCTAGCTGGCTGTTTGAGCTCCCTTGGAGTTAGTCGGGCCGGCATGAGGCAGAGGGAGGAGAGGGAAGGAGCACTTGCCAAGCACCCCGGGGATGCAGATGCCCTCCTGGTTGCAGCAGCTGCCCCCATTCATCCAGTTCCTGCCTTCTCATTACCAGCTCCGGGACTAGGTTTTTCTGTGACTAATCATGTGACTGCTCACAGTGACCAACAGGGCTACTTAGCCTGAGCCCCAGTTACACTTTGGGATGGAGATGGTGTTACTGCAGGTTGCTGTCCTGTGATTTTGGGGATGTTGAGGTGTGTTCCTGGCCTCATGTTTAGGTACCAGTAGCATCTCTCCCTTCCAGTCCTGAGAAATGCGTCCCTGGGAGGCAAACTCACCCAAAGACAATATTCTGTTTGTACACAGGGAAATGGAGGTACAGAGAGGATAAGTAAGTGAGCGAGGTCTCCCGGTCCCTGACAGAGCCAGGCGTTGGACACAGCCCAGTTCCCCCCTCCCTGGGCTTCCTCCCGGTGCAAGACCCCTCCCGGGCAGCAGTGAACAGTGCGACTTTGGGGCCAGAGCTGCCTTTGCTTCTGTTCTGTCACGGAGAAGGTAGCCAAAACCCTGTGCTTAGACCTGCTGCGGAGAAGTGGGCCTCCCGCAGGCTGCTTTCATGGCTTGTCTCTGTCAGTTTGCTATTGCTGTAATTGAGAATTACAGACTGGCAATTTATAAATAGTAAAAATGTACCAAATTTATGGCTCTAGAGCTTGGAGTTCCTAGCGCAAGGCGCTCCACATGGTGATGTTGGCCAATGAGGACCGTGTGGCGAGATAGGAAACACAGTAACTTGGGTCTCTTGTCCTCTTTTTATTTATTTTTTTTAAAGCATATTAAGCTATATCTGTAACCATTTTAAAAAACTTTTTGAGACAGACTCTCATGAAGTTACCCAGGCTGGACTTGAACCTGAGATCCATCTGCCTCAGCCTTCCAGAGTGCTGGAAATCAGATGTGAGCCTCAGTGTGGGGACTTCTGCTTCTCTTACAAGGCTGGTAACGCCATCCTGAGGGCCCCTTCCAATACTATTCCCATACGACCTTGGGGATCCAGCTTCATTATGAGTTTCAGAAGAGATGAACACGTTGGAATGGCAGCTGCTTCTACAAACTGATGTTTTCTTCTTTCTCTCCCATGCAGAGTGCCAAAGTCAGCCTGTTTCGCGATGTCACTTTCTACCTGTACCTTTCCCTTGTGCTGGTTCAACTTGTGTTGGCCTGTTTCTCCGACCGCTTGCCTCTGTTCTCAGAAACCGTCAATGACCCCGTAAGTGTGACCAGTGTGTGTGTGTATGCAAGAGAGAAATATCATATAACACCAGCCAGCACCTGCTGGGCACTGATTCTGAGCCTGTGTCACTACCTCAAATGCCCTGAGACAAATAATGTCACCTTGCTCACTTTACAGACATGAAAGTGGAGTTTAGACATGACTAGGAAGGCTTCCTAGTAGTTGTAAAGGGCTGTGTCTTAGTAGCATACTAGTTGTAAAGGGCTGTGTCTTAGTAGCATAGTGGTTTTAGAAAATGTAAACAAACTATTTTAAAAAATCAGTAAACTACATATAAACTTGGTCTGCCTAGGTTTCTTTAAAGATGAGAAGTTCTGGCAGACACAGGCTATAACCCTACAGGCAGCAGTTGGCAGGAACTGAACTGCAGAGTGTAGCTACAGTCTCTTGTGCTCTTGGGGGTCCTCCACCACCTGCTGCCTCAGTTACCCTGTACCCCTGCCCCGAGGGGTCAGGTTTGGGACCTGTGTCTCCCTGTCAGTTTCAGTGCTGACAGCTGTGGCAGTGGGAGCAAGGAGCTGGCCACTCTGCCTGTCGGGGCCATGTGAGGTGCACAGCCCTGAGGCTCCCTGGAGCCCCTCCCCCCTCCTCCTCTGTCTTTCCCTCCTTTGTTCTGTTTTCCTTCCTCCCCTTGCCCTCTCTTTCTTTTGCTCTTTTTCCTTTCTCTCTTTCCCTCCCTCCTTCCACCCTGGCCCTGGGCATTGGCTTTTGCAGTAAGTAAAGCACAGTTCTTGCCCACTCAAGGCTGATATGTTCAGGGGTGAGGGGCAGACATCAGCCTAGGAGCCAGTATAAGTCAGACAGTGGTAAACGATGAGATGGAAGAAAGCAAGGAGGCCGTGGAGAATGCTAGCTGGGATCTAGCACAGCGTCTGATCAGAACTGTCAGGCACACACATGAGTGGACAGAAATGTCCATGGGGAGAGGCAGCCAGGCTGACACCAAGAGGAGGAGGGGTCCGGGACAGAAGAAGAGTCGCCGCGGGCGCCTGAGGGCCTGGGACGGAGCTGTGGAGAGTGCAGGACTGCACAGCAGCCAGTGTGACCGCAGCAGAGAGAAGCAGGGGAGACCTGCAAGGGCCCACGAGGTGGCTGGGCCCAGAAGCCCCGCCCCGAGTCCTTCGGATGTTTCCAGAACAAGGCAGGAAGCCTTTGGGGGTGCCCCCGGAGTGTTGTTCCTGGTCTGTCATCCGTGAGTGGGAAGACTGCAGTGGGAGCAGTTTTCAGCTGCTGCGCGTTCTGTTATATTCGGCCTAGAGCCCAGCGAAGGGCTGAGGCCTGCACTTGGGCCGCTGGCACGGAGGGTGAGGTGGTCACAGAAACCCCGCGGGAGGCTCTAGAAGGCCCTGTTCCTGAAGGGGACGGACAGAGCTGGAGGATGAGCCAGCTCTGTGTCTGTGCCTGTGATTTCACATACCTGTGCATGCTCCTGTATATTTATGTGTGCTATATGCTCATGTATGTGAATTTGCACACATGCAAATGTGTTTCTGTGTTTGTGTCCACAGCTGGTTGTGAGTGCGTGCATGCACCTGTGTCTGGGTGTATATAAAGCCCACGGCTGACAGAATAATAGTGTTGCATTGCTCATCTCTATGGGTAGGGAGTAGCCAAGTGTTAGCTGCAGAAAACGCCTACCGGATGCTGGGCTGTTCTGCAGAGCTAGGACCCTTTCAAACAAGTGATGCCCATCCGGTTGCAGCCCCTTGATGGCTCTGGGGTAAACCAAGTTCAAGGGGAGCTGACAGGTCAGTGTGGGGATTACATGACCCTTCCCGTTTCCGGAAGCTTTATCAGGGAGGCACCTTCTTCTCTCCTTGGGGGTATCTTCAAAAAATACATTCTGCAGCCAGGCCTCGTACATAAGGCGAGGCAGGAGGATTTGAGTCTGGTATGGGCAACTTAGTGACTTCATGAGCCCTTGCCTCAGAATATAAAATAAAAAATGGGTTCAGTATGTAGCTTAGTCTAAAGGGCCAGGGTCCAATCCTCTCTACTGCGGGCGTCCCACATTTCTCTTCTGTTTCTGTCCTGGGAACTGACTGGGGCTGAGCTGATCCTTCTTCCTGCTTTCTGTATTCCCTGGAGGCTGGGTGGGGAGGTCAGGACCCCTCCGGTCTTCTAGTCATTATGTCTCCACTTGTGTCTCTCCTGCCCCTCACCTGTTCCCTCATGTCACTCCTGGACTTCCAGGGGCTGGAAAGCCCAAGTTGACCTCTCGGGCAGTGAGACCCAGCAGCACACGTGGCAGACATGGGTGTGTGCCTGGGCTAAGAGGCTGTCCTTGGTCTGTCTAGCCTGCCTGCCTTCTTTAGGTTTCACCTTAAAAACTCAGTACTTGGGCTGGGGATTTAGCTCAGTGGTTCCAATGCCTGCCTTGCAAGGGCAAAGGGCCTGGGTTCAGTCCTGGTAATTACATACAACATGCTGGGTGTGGAGACTCACGCCCAGCAGTAATCAGCACCACATACCATAGTGTAGGTGGTTCACACCTGTAATCCCAGCACTCAGGGAGGTGGGGGGCAGAGGCAGGAGGACTGCTGTGAGTTCAAGGCAGAGTTCAGGGCCAGCCTGAACTACCAAAGTGAGACGCTCTCTCAAAAAGAAAAAAACAACAACAAAAACCCCTCAGTATTTGCCATTTGTGCCTTTGCAGTTTGGGCTGTAGACCCAGCAGTGGCTCAGAGGCCAAATCTTACCCACTGCGTCTGTGTAAACAGCTTTACCGGGTCACAGCCATGCTTGTTCATTACATGTCTCTCTGGTCACCTGGAGCCATGTGGGCAGAGCTGAGTAGTTGTCACAGACTGGATCTCCCACAAAGCGTGCTGTTTTCCAGTCTGATTCTTGGCAGGACAGATGATCTGTTCCTGGTCTAGCGAGTTCCTTGAGGATAAGGTCCTGTGCATTTGGGCCTGTACGGTAATTACAGCTGCTATGGTGGGAAAGTGCCCGGTGTAGGTGTCTCTCAGGTCCTTCCCAGGCTGCTTCAGTCTCTGTTCTCTTCTCAAGGTATCAGCAGATGAGAAAGGACCACGAGCATTGTTGAAACTCTGACACCGTATGAAGAGCTACTTTTTCCTCTTCAAAAATTATTTTTATTTGTTAGCTGTGATAAAATATTTAAAGCTTACCATCATAAGCACTTTTAATGTACAGTTCAGTAGCACTGATCTCAGCTGCAGTGTTCTGAGACGTGCAGAGTCTGTCTGGATTTCCCCAGACCGGAATCTGAGCTTGCACAGTGTCCCTGGGGCGTTCTCTGTGTGGAGAAATTTAGAGGCATCGCTTCAAACTTCACAGTAGCCTGGATGCGCGGTACCACTGAGCTGCATCCCTAGCTACGTGTGTGTGTGTGTGTGGGGGGGGGAGTATTGGAGTGTGTGTATTGGAGATTGATGTTTTATTTTGAGATAGAGTCTTGCTAAGTCACTGAATCGCCCAAGCTGCGTTCAGACTGACAGCCTTCCTGATTCAGCCCTATAGAGTGCTGTGATTGTAGGAGTACACCACCATGCTGGAATTGGAGTTCCTTGTAGAAAGTGTGTCACTTTCTGTGACCTTTTACCAGAATCACTCTTGCCGTGTCTTTGGTGGGCTGTCACGGAGAACTGCGCACGTGCTAGAGGAGGGCACAGAGACTCCACCTCTAGATGGAGAGGTGGCCTTGGCTCATGGCAGGGAGGGCACACAGGTTCAAGATAAATTCCTGAGCATCCCAGCTGTCTCTGGAAGATGCCACTGGTCCTGGCCCCTGGAAGCCCGAGCCCAGCCAACAGACTGCCATTGGTAGACAGGGCCAGGTTGGATCTGCTGAAGTGAACACGAGCTAGATGTGTGACTTGGGACAAGTTGCTTTTTTTAGTTCAGGCTGGTTTTAAACTCACTCTGTAGCCCCAGCTGGCACTGAACTAGTAGTAATTGTGTCTCAGCCTTCCGAGCTGGGATTATAGACATGCACCATTGCTCCTGGCTGGCTTTTCCTTTCTGAAAATTGGTTGTGGTTGATTTGGTGCTGGCCGTGTCCCTCCCCTGCCCTGAGGAAGATACCTTGTAATGTACCCTTGGTTGTTTCTTCATCGCCCTCAGGGCCAGAGTGACAGGAGAGCCTGGAATATCGGGGGTGTCCAGGCCCTGCTGCCATCTCATCTTCAGGGCGGCAGCAGCAATCACATGTCAGCTGCCCTCAGAGGGAGTGGGCAGCCAAGCCTGAGGGCAGCCCGGGTCAGGCAGGGCCAGGGTGGGGCCTGGAGGGCTGGCTCGGGGCTGCCTGTGCTGAGTCACTGAGCAGCCATCCTCTCCAGCAGGCCCCGTGCCTGCTCCCTGACTCAGATGTCTATTCTTGCCCCTGCCCGGCTTCTCAGTGAGGATCTTCCCATCTATCCTCTAGCCAGGGCCAGCATGGCTTCTGGGAGCCAGGACGAGCTGACCAAGTTGCCCAGAGCTTTCCCGGGGCTCTGTCCGAAGCCGCTAGTCGTTTCCTCTTGCTTGCACTGAGTCTAGGACATTGGGTGGCAGAGGTGGGTCCCAAAGGTTAAGGAGCTGAGGCCAGATGGGGTCATGTAGTGGACCCGCAGTGCTCCCCGTGGGTCCCGTGGGGCAGCCCCTGGAGGACAGTGTCCCTGGGAGCCGGTTAGAGCCCAGCCTCAGCCTGGTGCAGACCCACTGAACCAGGATCTCATCTTTAATTAGATCCTTGGTGGGTCCCTGTTGAAAACCACTGCTACAGAGGATTGCCCAAGAGCTAAAGAAAAGTTTTAAGAGTTACACAACAGGCAGCCATATATCCAGAGAGCTCAGTTGGTAAACATTATTCTAAAGTTTTATCACACCCCCGTCTCTTCAGCCAACCTGCTCATTTTTTTTATACATGGAAATTATTTGAAATACATTTGTATCCTTCCCCCAGACACTTCTGCATGCGAATCGTAGCTGGGGTTCAGTATTTTCTTTGCAATTGTCTTTTTTCACTGGAAAAGATGCCATGAAAGTCTCAATGTCAAGTTACTCTCTGATGAGTTTTGATAAGTAGATGAACCTGGAGAGTCCCCTTGCACTTCACTGGTCTTCACCTGCACCTCGCTGAGGTCTGGTCTGGCACCGTGGCTCACTGACCAAATTAATTTCATTCAGACAGTTTCTGGCTGGATCACCTGGTACCAAACACAGATGCACATGTAGATGCTAAAGAGGAGTTTCTCTATGCTATGTATATCAAATGCGACCTTCCGCCAGGATTTGCAGTTTTCATTTCTTTTCTTCTTTCTTCTCCCCCTCACCCCCGCCTCCCTCTACCCTTCTTCCCTTTTATATGCTTTCCTTCATTAAGTAAATCAGTGTCCTGCTAGGGTGAGGCAGATAGAGGTGCACAGACCTGGACCTGCACCTGCCTGGAGAGATGGGAGGCCGTGGCAGGCAGATAAACTAACACTGCAGAATGACAGTAGGCTCTGAGAAAGAAGGGCGCCAGGGGCTGTGGGGAGAACCCTGGGGTCTGCATCACAGTGGGGAGCGAGGCAATCGCTCCTTGGTGAGCACGAAAAGTAGAATCCAAACCACAGCTATATGTGGGGACCCAGAGGATTTCTGACAAACCAAAGGCTGGAGAGGTGGTAGGATGGGCAGAGGTTCCCCGGTAGAGGAGGCAGCGTGAGCAGAGGTCTGGCTGTGTGATGGAGCTTGTGTGTGTTTTGGGTTTCATGGAGTTTTGCCCAGCTTATTGGAGGGGTCAAGAGTTAAAGGAAGTCACAGAAAGCTGGGCTCAGTGGTTCCGGTGCCTGCCTGGAAAGTGTAAGGTCCTGAGTTCGATCCCCAGTAACCACATACCACAATGCCGGACATGGTGGCTCATGCCAGTAATCCCAGCACTCGGGAGGCAAAGGTAGGAGGGTTGCTGTGAGTTCGAGGCTCACCTGGGCTACATAATGAGTTCAGGGCCAGCCTGAACTACAAAGCAAGACCCTATCTCGGAAAAAAAAGAAATCACAGGAAGCCAAGGATGACGCTGAAGGATAGTCTTATGACCATGCTGGGGACTTGGAGGTTTAACTCTGTCATGGTGGGAACCTAAAAGATTGTGTAGGGTGGAGTGATGTCCTTGGTTAGGACATGTTTTTGGAGGATCCTTTAAGCTGAAAGGAGGGAGTTGCATTGGCCCTGAGGATGTTGGTGGCCCTTACAGATCCCAGGCTGAGCTGGGCTGGAAGTGAACAGGCTGTGCCCCCAGTAAGACATCCAGGACACTGAGTCCATGGGCGCAGCAGGGCCAAAAACTAGGAGAAGAACATGGTCACATTCCCGGGAAAGGGCCCAGAGAAGGATTCAGGTGTGTGGCATGCTAGAGGAGAAAGAGGAGGCAGGGAGGTGATTTGCACAGCTGGAGAGCAGCACGGCAGATAAACCACCAGTGTTTACACTGTGCTGGGAAATCTCTCATGGCACATTTAGATTGTTGCCACCAGTGGCACGGTGCACCATTATTTACTCATTTATTTAAGTGGTCATAGTAACCCAGGAAGGCAGGGTGAGCAGGTGAGGACACAGAGCATCGGCGTGGGGAAGCATCAGGAGCCATCCCACTGGGTTCTCCTTCTTGGGCCTGTATCACTTCAGGTGTTAAACATACCTTGCTGGGCCGCACAGTCCATAGCACCATAGTTTTGGGTGGAGCTAGAATGGTTGTGTTTGTAGCCAGCACCCAGGCGCTGAGGATGGTGGAGCCGGAGGTGAGCCACAGTGCACCTTGGGTGAATCCTGCCTAGAACTGGCGAGCACGAAAAGTAGACTCCAGATCACAAACATATGTGGGGACCCAGAGAATTTCTGACAAACCAAGGGCTGGAAGACCCAGGGAGGGACCTGTGCGTGGTCATTCATGATGGTTCTAAAACGATTGGGGCTCTCTGACCAAATTACTTTCACCCAGACAGTTGCTGGCTGGATCGTCTGGTATCAAACACAGATGCATATGTAGATGCTAAAAAGGAGTTTCTCTAGCTATGTGACTCAGATGTGCCCTGCTGCTACCTTCTGCCAAGATGTGTTGCAGTTTTCATTTCATTTCATTTCCCCACCTCCCTCTGCCCTTCTTCTTGGCAAAGATTGAGCCTAGGTCTCCACACTGAGCTACATCTCCACATCTATCCCCTTTTAATTTTTTTTGCTTTAGCTGTACTGGGGATTGAGCTTGGGTCCTTGTGCTTCCAAAGTAGGTTCAGTACCACTTAAGCTAAATCCCTGGCCCTAAAAAGTTTTTGAGCCAGGTCTTTGCTCTGTATGTAGTTCAGGCTGATCTTGAACTCATGATCTTCCTGCCTCTGCCTCCTGAGTGCTGGGTTTATGGGTGTGTACCACCACCCTCTCTCTCTCCAGCACTTTTTAAAAATTATTTTTTATTTTGGGACTGGGTCTTGCTAAGATGCCTGGGTTGAGCTCAAACTTGTGATCCTCCTACTTCAGCTTCTCCTGGGGCTGGGATTACAGATGTGTCCCTCAACATCTGGAGTTCCTTTTCATTTCTAAGTGAACAAAATACAAATTAATAAGCCACCTCCATTCCATCCATGGCAGGAGTGCTAATTTCAGTCTCTGTGGCTTGGAAACCAACCCTCAGCTACTCTTAATGCATTCCTCCAGGAAGTGGAGCCCACATTCCAGAGTGAGATGTTGCCAGAATCTTATTCACTAGCCCGGTTTTACCCTCCTATGTACTATTGATCTTCGGCTACTTCATGGCAGGTCTTGGTTGTCAAATAAAGCTTTCTGTGTTCCTTCGAGGCCCTGGAGACCAGTGTGCACACTCACAGAGCTCCTTCAGTCCTGGGAAGGCAGCTCTGGGCTGGTCCTTGTGTCTGTAACTTCACATAGTCTGAAAATCTGTGTTTGGATCCAGAGGACGGAGTCTGCCTGGGAGAAGATGAGTCGTATTCCTTTGTGGCTGCAAATTAGAGACTGTAAAATGTTGTGTTGCTAATGTGACTTTGCTCTGTTTGCAGAGTGAGTTGTCTTGTGGCTGACACCTCGATTCCACTAGCCTGGGTGGGGCTGGTGGTGATAGGACTTGGAAGTGTAGAAGCAGCCCGCATTTCAGCCCCCATTGGTGGCCTGTCTTCTTGTGGACACCAAGGCCAAAGGAGGACTGGATTTGGAGGCAGAAACTGTCACCAGAGGCCTTACTTCACTCTGTAATAATCACCATGTTGTAAGATGTGGTGAAGTTTGATACAAGCAAAAATCTGCCAGCTTTTTCTATAAAGGGCCGCCTAGTAAATATTTCAGGTGTAGCCCATATAGTCTCTGTTGCATTACTCAGCTCTGCTTTTGTAATTTCAGAGCAGCCACCTATGTAAATGAATGGACTTGCTTGGCTTGCAATAAAACTTTATTAATAAACAGCCAGCTGAGGAGCCACTGTTGGTGGCTTCCAACTCCGTACAGAAAATATCTGGTACATGAGTTGAGTTTTCATGGTTCTGCAAAAAATGGAAGCTATGGGCTTTCTTTTCTTCCTGCTTTATTGATATGTTGATCTATAAAAATCACATCGATTCAAGATATGCAGTTTGCCGTTTTGATATACATGGGAGACGTTGTTATTCTTTTTACTGTTACACTAATAGCATTTCTTGAGCTTGTACTGGAACTGTGTACTATTCTAAGTACCTGGCCCCTGAGGACTTTAATATTTGCCACTAAACAACTTGCCTCAGCTACTGAATGGCAGAGCTGAGACCCGGCTGCTGTGACACAGCTTCTTCAGACGTGAGACACCCCTGCCCCCTTCTCCCGTCACCACCCTCTGCTCCCCTCTGGCTGCTCTTACCTTTTATATAGTTCTCTGTTTATTCTGAGCCCCTTGCTATGCTTTGTGTCCTGTGTCCCTCGAGGCAGGAAGCCAGGTGGGGACAGGGAGCATAGCCTTGTGTCCAGCAGCTCTTTGCCCTGTCCTGGCTTATAAGTGGATCTTCCCTAAATACTTGCATGAGAAATAAAGAGGTCATTGGCAGCTGTTCCCCGCCCTCTTACCTCTTCCCTGTCAGAAAGCACCGAAGCTTTTCACAGTGGGTGGGACTTGGGCTGCAGTCGCCGTGGATTTGTGATTCCCTGATAACCCCACCACCCACTGACCATCGTGTGGGCGGACCTGTGGGCAGGAAGGTTATTCTGGAAGAATAACCAGGCCACAGTGAAATATTTTCTGGCATGCCTACAATGCTAGTACCTCAACTTCCCCCTCAAAAGATGTTATCGCTTTGTTTGAAGAATTCAGTTTACTACGCAGCTCCAGGGATCTGGAGCCAGTCCTGAGAGACTCCTTAGCTGTAGGACGCATACTCCCATTTTCTAGGTATGAAAACTAAGTCTTGCAGGCAGAGGCATTTGGCCCAAGGTCATTCAGCTGAGAAATACCAGAGCTAGAATCTAAACTTGCTGGCTCCACGGTCTGAATTTACTTGGCTATTAGTTGGTTTGGAATATTGGTTCACAGACCTAAAGCATTGATTTAATTTGTTAAAAACATATTCATGCCAGGGCCCACTGCAGAGGTCTGAGTCATTCTGGGATGAGACCCTGGGCACCTGTGTTTAGCAAAGTCTCCAGGTGATTCTCCTGGGCAGTCAGGGCTGGGAGCCTCCCTGCCCTCACAGCACAGGCCATGTGTTTGGATTGCTACAGGGGGCTTTGCATTTAGCTTTTATGACGAACATATAAACTAGATAACCGGGTATAATGAGCTGCAATGAACTTTACCCTGTATCACCTGCCCGAACACTACAGTGTGTGTTCTTGGAGCATTGTTTTGCTTTACTTTTCTTCTTTCAATTTTGAGATAGTTAGGGTCAAAAAAAGTTAGAGTTTTCATTGCTCTTCACCCATCTGAAAGATGAAGATTTTTAAGAAATTTAATGATAATACCATTATCTGGCTCAAAAAGAGCCGTTATCCCCTATCATCAAATGTTCTCCCAGTGCCTTGTGGTTGCAGAATGGTTTATTAGATAATGTTATTTTATTCCTTTTTGTGTGAGCTGGATTTTTTCCTATGAAAAAATACTTTCCCTCCTCTCTGTTCACTCTGTGGTGTGATTCATTTACAAAAAATGGAGGGGGAATGCTTGTTTCCTTCCCTTTTTTCTATTTCTAAGACAATGGCTTGGTTTTCTAAATATCTTTCCTTCCATGACATATGAATTTGCATATTAAAATGCATGGTCCATTTTGTACATTGTACATAATATTGGCTCTTTCTGGTCAGTGGGAGCCACTTTTGGTTGCATCTGGGGCCTTTCAACAGTCCTCCTCTTCTTCGGGTATAACAGCATGTTCCAGGAGTATCTTGTACATTTCCTGGCCAAGAACTCTGCCAAGAAGAATCTGGAAGTTTGCAACAGAAACAGAGTTTTGGTTCTTGACCGCATCCCGGACTGGCTGTGGGGTGGAAGCCGGAAGTGGTGGCTTTGATGAAGAGCTCCTAGCCTGGGCGGAAGCTACTTGGTCACATGTGCTATCTCCACCAGCTCTAGGAGAGGCGCGTCTCTGCCAGACTTCGGGGACCTGAGCTATGTGGCTCCAAACCCCGCTTAGTCTCAGAACATGAAGGGTGTCCCTTTCCTTTTGCATGTTGTTGAGCTGGGCTCAGAATGAGGTTCTCTGCAATTGGTTGGGAACTGCCAGTGACACCCCATTGCCCTTCAGCTGAAGATGAGCGTGCCTCAGGTGCTCTCCGCTGTGCGCTGGGCACCGCCCGCCTTGCAGACTGCTCGGGCTGCCGCCTGGGGACTGGAGTCTGTGCTTCCCCTACCACAGGAAATAGCACGTGAGGCGGTCTTGGTGGTGATGCTGACTCATGTCTGATGCACCTGTCCCAGTTACAGTTGTGTGTTTGAGAGTTGTTTCCCTGATCATTTGATTGTTGCTGTCTCTCTGGAGCCTGGCAACCTGGGACACACATAGTGCCTCGGTCCCTTAGCTGTGGGACCTCTGGAATGTCATCTGACCTTTGATCCTCTGTGTCTATAACATCAAAATGAGGGTGATACTTGACCTATCGTGTGAGGTACTCCTGAAGATGAAAGGAGATCCTTTGTGTAAAACTCTGAGCACCAGGTCAACTAGGAGAGCAGGTTAGCAGGTGCTGTTATTAGTAACTTGTTGCGTGCTTCATGAAGGCAGGAACCGTCTCTGTTCAGGTTTGTGTGTGTGGTACGTGACACTCTTCAGTGTTCAGTTGGATGAATAAATGAATGAGGTGGAGATAATAGTAATACCATGATCACAGAGTTCTCTGGAGATACACAGTAATGCAAGACCGTAGTCCTTTGTATATTGGCTGGCACATAGTAGGTACTCAGTAAATGTTGTTTGTTCGGCGAATGGAGTACAGCACAGCCAACAATAACACCAGCCCTTAGGATGATGTAGGGATACAGGGGAAAAGCATGTCTGTAGTCTGCTTTGCAGAGTGCCAGACACAGAGGTTATTCACAAATACTTGGTGAATGACTGAGTGACGTGGGACAGTGATAATCACTGGTTGGGTTGCTGTGAGGATATATGACAGGGTGGGTCTGTGGCACAGTCTGGTAGCTGCACATAGTGGACGCTCGGGAATTTTTTTGGTCAAACCAGGGGAGCAGCCGGAAGCTGTATTCTCCTGAGGCTCAGAGAGGAATTAGTGTGGGATGCAGAGCAGCGAGGGGTGGAGGAGGGTTCTTCTGGGGGCAGTGGGCTGCTTTTTGCTTAGCTGTGGCATAGATGAAAAGCTCAGTTGTTGATTTCCCTTGTCCTCCCCACCCTGTGATTTTCTCTGCTAGAATCCTTGCCCGGAATCCGGAGCCTCCTTCCTTTCCAGGATCACTTTCTGGTGGATCACAGGGTAAGGCTGGCCCTGTCCTTGGACAGGTGGTGAGCGGTGAATGAATGAGTGCGTGCGGAATGCCTGTAGCGCGGCTCCTGCTCTCCTTCACTCACCTACAGAGTTGTGTCCTGAGTCCTGCGCTGGCCATGTGGTCTTGGAGACACTGACTCTGCCCTGTGTTCTTGACTCCAGTGTGACATCCACACAGACACGAGTTGCTCACTGCTGACAACGACTCAGCCTGGGCACTACCCCGCTCCAGGCTCATAGGCGGGTTTCGGTGGTTTTTTACACTAAGTAAAATTACAGTCATCCCTTAGTATCCAAAGGAGATGAGTTTCAGAAAACTCTCTCACCCCATACTACCATCCTCTGTGTCAGTACCTTACAGAAAGCAGGAAGTTGTTTTTTTATACGTTGTGCACATCCTGCTGTACACGTCACATCATCTCTGGATTACCTACCCAGTGAAATTAACTATTAGAGTTGGGGATTTAGCTCAGTCGTTCCAACGCCTGCCTTGCAAACACATAACCCCAGGTTATTTCCCTGGTAAACAAATACAATGCCGGGCATGGTGATTCATGCCCACCAGCAGTCGTACCACGTACCACAACGTGGAATGTGGTGGCTCACACCTGTAACCCCGGCATTTGGGAGGCAGAGGCAGGAGAATTTCTGAGTTCAAGGCCTAGTTCAGGACCAGCCTGAACTACAAAGTGAGATCCTATCTCCAAAAAAAAAAAGAAATTAAGTATTAGTAGTTTTCATACTGTCTTGCTTAGGGAATGTTGACAAGAGAAACAAATATACATATTTAGTGTGTATTCATTTTTATGAATATTTTCATGGTTCCTTGCAAGTGGGTGCAGGAGCTGCATATGTGGAAGGCATACTGTGTTGTTAATAGCATTGTTTCCCCCTCGCATTATAAAAATCATACATACACGTCATAGGGAATGTGGGTAAGAAAAATATGGATTGATGAATAGAAAGAAAACAGCCAGAGGCAGCCCCCAGCGTCCGGACAGTCTTCCATGTGGTCCTCCTTTGTTGTGGCACATTTTTTCTTGCCCATGTCAGCACCTTACAAGGGGTTACTTGAATCTGTTTCCCTCTAATGAACATTTTTCTTGTCGTTGGGAGGTTTTTGCAAATTTATTTCTTATATAGTCTGAATAATTATTTTTCAAATTACTGTATTAAGTACATTTTTTTTTTTTTTTGAGACAGGGTCTTGCTCATTATGTAGCCCTGGCCAGACTTGAACTCACAGCACTCTTCCTGCCTCTGGCCTCCTGAGTGCTGGGATTATAGGCAGATTACACACCTGGCATTGTGGTATGTGGTACTGATTGCCAGTGGGTATGAGTCACCATGCCCAGCATTGCTGTATGGATTACTGGTAATTGAACTCAGGTCTTTGCACTAGCAAGGCAGATGCTGGAACCACTGAGCTAAATCTCCAGCCCACCTACATGATTTTTTTTTTTTTTTTTTTTTAGGTTTTTGGAGACAGGGTCTCGCTTTGTGGTTCAGGCTGGCCCTAAGCTCAGCCTCCAACTCACATCACAATCCTCCTGCCTCTGCCTCCCGAGTGCTGGGATTACAGGCGTGAGCCACCACGCCCGGCACTGTGGTATGTGGTACTGGTTGCTGCTGGGTGTGGGTCTCCACACCC
>PVIR01018627.1:0-33107 GCA_004026965.1 Petromus typicus | reverse complement strand
ACAATACTGGGTGTGGAGACCCCACACCCAGCCGCAACCAATACCACATATCACAGTGCCGGGCGTGGTGGCTCACGCCTGTAATCCCAGCACTCGGGAGGCAGAGGCAGGAGGATTGTGATGTGAGTTTGAGGCTGAGCTCAGGGCCAGCCTGAACCACAAAAGCGAGACCCTGTCTCAAAAAACCTAAAAAAAAAAAAAAGCATAGTCAGCAGAGAAATGGCTTCAGCAACATGACACGGAAAATTCAGCTTCCCAGGCCCCACCTCCAATTTAGTGCATCAGAAACCCGGAGATGAGGCCCAGCAGCAGCTTGTGTCTGAACAAGCCCTGCAGGGGATTCCGCTGCAAACTACACTTGAGAACCAGCACTGGAGGAGCACAGTTACCTTTCTAATGTTCCCCCTTCACTGCCTAAACTAGGGACCTAATACACAAGAATTGGTGGGACAT
Organism: Petromus typicus; assembly: GCA_004026965.1. Classification (NCBI taxonomy): domain Eukaryota; kingdom Metazoa; phylum Chordata; class Mammalia; order Rodentia; family Petromuridae; genus Petromus; species Petromus typicus. The sequence continues at coordinate 32,654 of PVIR01018627.1, read as the reverse complement.
CTCCAGATGTCCACTGAAAAGCAATCCCCAGGATGAGAACTGTGCACCAAGCCAGGAAAGCCACTTTTCCCATAATTAGAACAGAAAAGCAGAGTTTCAAGAAGAATGCCAGTCAACAGGAATGAAGTAGCTTCCAGCCAGTAGCCAGTCAACAGAATGGATAGGAAGCCAGATGACATTAGTGATACAATGAAGAAAACATTTTCCATTAGTAAGAATCGTAGAAGGCAGGTAGTCAATAGGAAAGTCAGGTGTTGGAGCCCACACCTCTAATCCTTGTGCTTTAGGAGGCTGAGACAGAGGGTCACAAGTTCAAGTCCACCCTGGGAAACTTAGTGATGCCATGAGATCCTGTCTCAAAACAAAAGAGGGGAGAATGAAGGTCACCACTGAAAAAAGAAGAGAAGGAAGGGAGGGCAAAAAGGAGAGGAGAAGAGGAGACCGTCGAACAAACCAGATACCTCTCTCTGTCTCTCTGTCTCTGTCTGGCTGTCCCTGTGTCTCTGTCTGTCTCTGTCTCTGTCTCTATCTCTATCTCTCTCTCTCTCTCTCTGGAATCTTACAGTTTTAGATACAAATGCTCTGAGATCAGGATCTATCAGGTCAATGGTTCCTTTGCAAAGTGCACTCACAGCACCTCATTCTATTTCTCATCGCTGGAACGGAAAACCCACTTAAAGGAGAGGGGGCTGATTCTGACTTGTGGTTACTGCCCATGCTCAACTGGCTCTCAGGCAGAAACAGCAGGGCATAGGAGATGGCCAGCTGGGGGGGTACCCCCTTCCAGGCACACCCACGTTAATGCTCTGATTCGAGGGGTCTTCATGCTCCCCTCACCTTCCAGAGGCACCACCACAGGAGAACTGGGGGAGCACTTTAGATCTAAACTATGGCAGTGCCCCAATGCTTGTTGTAACAGTGTGATGTTCATGCTGGCTCTGTGTGGAGATGAGGGAATTAGGTGGCAGAGATTTTCAGGAATCACTGGGGTTCCGTGCCACCAAGAAAGTGGGCATTAAAGTCCATTCTGTTGGTGCCACCACATCTGCCCCAGCTTCCTGTCCCACAGCAGACACCAGCAAGGCAGTCACCACACTGATTCTATCCTGATTTTTGCGTGTCTTGGGTTTTTAGCTCTCCATGTATTTCATGGGAAGGAAATTCTGATGTTTCTTTTACAAAACATTTCATGCTTTGCCTCCAGGTTGGAGGGCTGAAAGTAAAATATTTATAGTACTACTCTGGAAGGATTCCTAAGGAATATACCCATCTTAGTGGACACAGACTTTCTCTTTGTATACAGCCAGAAAGCTTTTTTGTTGGTTTTTCCTGTAGTACTGGGAATTGAACCCAGCACTTCCACTGAGCTATATCCTCAGCATATTATTATTATTATGACTTTGCCAAAAGCCTTCACTAAGTCACTAAGTTGCCCAGACTGAGCTCAAACCGTCCATCCTCCTGCCCCAGCCTCGCAGAATGCTGGGATGACAAGTGTTACCCCATTTGAGCTTGAATCTTGATTTGTAGGCATTAATAAAACCCCAGGAGTCTTCTGGGGTCAAGACGGCAACTTTGTCTTTTGAATTTCTAGGACAATTCTTTTTGACAAAACAATCTAATGTGGCCCAAATGCCATCTTCTAGTGCTAACTGGTGGGCTGACAGTGTCCCTAAGTCATTGGTTCTTGGCACCAGTCCTCACCTCCACCCCCTCTCCTCCCACGTCTATAAAAATGATCTGCAAAGGATTGCATTCAGGGGGTGGAAACTCCTTCAGGGGAAGGGTGAGCTAGCCATGGATTTCCATGAAAGGGCCCTAATGAAACCCAGCCTCGCCCTCTTTCCAAAGCAAGTCCAAAGACTAGCCCATTATGATCAAAATATTCCATTCAGATGCACTTGGCTTGTACCAATTAATATTCAGTCCTTCTTTTCATGTTTTGTTCATAAGTTGAAATACAAGCATAATCCATAAATTCAACTGTCATTAAGTCTAGTCTTTCTTCTTAGCAGCTAGTACTTTCCTTAGTGGAAATAAAACAGTCTGCCCACTTAATTCTGAGAACTCTGCCTTATTAATGAGAGGCATGGAGGGCTTTGGTCCTGGGCCGGGTGAGGACATCCCAGACCTTGCTCTCGGAGAAAACTGTAGTGTCTAAAATGATTAGACCTCTAAATGACAACCTAAGACAAAACTCGCAACAGACATAGAAGTAGCTCACAGAGACAGAGCTGCTCAGGCGTTTTAAAAAGCCAAGGTGGAGGGCTATCTCAGGAGAAATAAAGTTACCAGGTTGATCCAAGGTACATGCACTGAAGCTGGTGGTGCACCTGAATTAATCACTACCAATTTTCGAACCTCATAAGGAAATGTCATGTGTATGGCACAAGCAAAGCACAGTTGTCCACAAAGAGGGACGGCTTCCGTCTGAGTCTTCAGGCACATTCATACATCATGTTATGGTTACACTAGTGCACTGTTCTCAACTACTAGGTGTCAGCCCAAAATGTGGGGGCCATACTTAGTGGACCTTTTAGAAGTCCTTGAATGATAGCATATTCCTGCCACATGGGAGTTTCTTAATAAACATTGGCTGGGCCGGGGATTTAGCTCAGTGGTTCTGGCGCCTGTCTTGCAAGTGCAAGGACCCAGGTTCGATCCCCGGTAACCACATACCATGCTGGGCATGGAGACTCACGCCCAGCATCAACCAGTACCACATTCCAGTGCCAGGCATGGTGGCTCAGGCCTGTAATCCCAGCACTCGGGAGGCAGAGGCAGGAGGATTGCTGTGATGTGAGTTTGAGGCTGAGCTCAGGGCCAGCCTGAACCACAAAGCGAGACCTGGTCTCAAAAAAACAAAACAACAACAACAACAAAAAACCACTGGCTTAATGGTCTACAGAATAAGGAAAAATGAAATGTTACAAATTGTTGTGTATAAATAAAATATGGCTCTTGGGAAGAACAAAAATGGAAGTCTTATAGTCATTTCACAGACTAAGTCCCATTCATCCGGAAAAGCTCCTGGCAGAGAGAAGTTGACCCAACTTAGAGGGGTGCAGATCAAGATGAAGTGTTTGCCTTCAGCAACCATAGTGCTGCTGTGGGCACTAAAAAAGCAGATGAACCAGGCCTGGAAACATCTATCCTTGAAAATCTTTATCATGTTCCCTGTGCAGGAAGAGTAGCTAGTAATTACACAGCACCCCTCCTTCATACAAACTAGATGCTGTTAAACCCCAAATTAACTTAATTTGTTTACATCAGTGTCTTTAAGTAATAGGCACAGCTCCCACCCTTTTCTGGGTACTGGGAGAGTCTCTGTCACACTCATCTGCACTTGATTCTATTTTTGCACATCAGAGTATGGGAAGATCTTCCCCCGATCTCAGCTGGAAGGTGAGTTTGCTCTGGACACTGTGTGGAGTCCAAAGAGCAAGTTGTGACTTGGTGACAGATTCAGTCCCCGAGAGGGACACCAGCAACAACTGTAGCTAACATTTGCCACCACCAGCACACACTACAGTTCTTTTTGGTAATTGGTGCAAAAGAGGCATGGTGGTGCATAGCGGGCATCCCAGTATTCTGAGAGGCTGAGGCAGGAGGGTTCAGCCCAGCCTGGGCAACGCAACAACTTAGCAAGACCTTAATATTAAGAAAGAGCTGGGCATGTAGCTCATTGTGAAGCCATTGTGTTCAATCCCCAGTACCACAAAACCAAAACAAACAAAACACTAGTGCAAGAGTGTCTCATTCACGAATTTTCTAGTTTGCTTAAAATCTAATTTGCCTTTATCCTTTCCTTCATCTTTGTATTAGAACCAATGTGTGCTTGGAGAATCGAAAACAGAACTCAAATCTATTTGTTTATTTACTTCAGTACTGGGGATCAAATTCATGGCCTTGTGCTTGCAAGGTAGGCGGCAGCACCTTTGAGCTAAATTCCCAGCCCAGAACTCAAATTTAAATGCTGGTTTAACTTTATTTTCTATTTTTATTAGTACATATTTGCAATGTATAATGATTACATTCACTGTGAGGAGTTGGTACACATATATACCACATTTTAATTCTTTTTCCGTCCCCTTCCCCTTCACTCCCTTCTCCCTCCAATGTTGGTCTAGGTTTAATCAAACCACCAGAAGTGTGGTGCCCTCTTTCCCCCATCGTATGACTGAGGCAGGCACACACTTCCAACAGGACCTCGCGTCAAGGGAACCAGTGTCTGCCTTCCCTCCTGTCTCCAGCTAGACTTGGTGTTGATATGTGCATATGTGCTCATCACCTTGACCCCTGAAGTTCTTCTAATATAGCACTGTTTCGCTTAAGTTACCTACCATGTTTTTTTTTTTTTTTTTTTTTTTTTTTTTTTTTTTTTTTTTTTTTGTTTTTTTTTAGGTTTTTTGAGACAGGGTCTCGCTTTGTGGTTCAGGCTGGCCCTGAGCTCAGCCTCAAACTCACATCACAGCAATCCTCCTGCCTCTGCCTCCCAAGTGCTGGGATTACAGGCGTGAGCCACCACGCCCGGCACTGTGGTATGTGGTACTGGTTGCTTCTGGGTGTGAGTCTCCACACCCAGTATTGTTATGTGGTTACCGGGGAATCGAACCCGGGTCCTTGCGCTTGCAAGACAGGCGCCGGAACCACTGAGCTAACTCCCCGGCCCTTACCTACCATGTTTTAACATTTTGTTTTTGAGCATTTATTCTCTCTGTCTGTCTGTCTGTCTCTCTCTGTCCCCCCCCCCCAGGCTCTCCTTCCTCCCTCTGCCCCAAGACAGCTCTGTATTCAAGCCCTGCTCTGCCACTCAATAAAAGATGCAGGAAGGCCAGTGAACTGTACAGTTGGGTATGCTTTGAGTGTTTCCCAAGGATCTGTGTACTGAAATTTAATCCCCACTGTAAGGTACTGAATGGTGAAAAACTTAATCTGATTATAGTAGTTAGAGGTGGAGTCTTTGGGAAGTAGTTAGGATTAGATCAGGTCCTCAGGATAGAGTACCTGTGACCAGACCCTGTGGCTATAAGGAGGAGGGAGAGTAGCTGGGGCTCATGTACGTGTGCTCCCTCTCTCCTGGCATGGGACACTCTGCACCACTTGCGACTCCACCAGCACGAAGGCCTATACTGGATATGGGCCCACAGACTCCCAGAACTGAGCCTCACAAGTGTGTTTTTCTTTATAAAGTTATTCAGCCCTAGAAGTTTTGTTACAGTAATGCAAAACACTCTAATACACTAATCACGTGAGCTCCAATTTCTTGGGAATCAAGGATAACTATTTTTGCCTCACATAGTTTAACATATAGCCTCTCTTCTTCATTTTACAGATGAAAAACTAAATTCAAAGGAATGGACAGAAAAGAATTTATAGGTGATGGACGGAGGAATTACAAAACTTCACCAAGTTTAAACTATTTGGAAAAAGAGCCAGGACTGGAATCCAGTGCCTACAGCTCAAGCCAATTTATTTTCCCTACTCTGTGTGACGTGTCCCACACAGCTGACAAGACACACTATTACCGTCCTCCACATCCACCATGTCTCAGAAAAGCAGACAGCAGGTGAGTTCCGTACCACTGTACAGTGGCTGCCTTCTTAGGTGCATGACACGGTGGGGAGCGTGTGCGAGGTCAGAGCCGCCCAGTTCACACACACAGTAACCCACTCTCCCGCCAGTCACCCCTTCCTTCCTGTCTTTGTTGCACTGCCAGTCACTCTGAGTCCAAGCACGTGGCACCTTGCCAGAGAGTGACTAACACCCTCGTGTGCACCCAGACCACATACAAAAGGCAAACAGCTCTGCCTAAAACCTTGCTGGACGAGTTGGTATCAGTAACTTCAAACTACACATGCTCCTTTGTTTTTTAAACTGAGTAAAGAATGATTGACAGGACAGAAAAGAGGCCCAGCCTGTGAGGCTCAGCCTGTGCTCCAGGCTTCCGGAGCAACAGCGACCCAGCTTAACACCGTTTCCAGTGTTTTTGTATGACAGAGTTTCTCTCACATACATGTTCTTGGTCAACCAGTTCACATTGGGGAAGAAAGTGATACTTTAAAATGTTAAAAAAAAAAAAAAAAAAAGGTGGGCTGGGGATTTAATTCAGTGGTACTATGCCTGCATGGCAAGCACAAGGTCCTGAGTTCAATTCCCAGCACCAAAATAAAATGTTAGAAAATATGATCCCAGTCTAGTTAAAAGTATGTGTGTATTCTTCTCTTTAGCCTTTGGGCTGTGATCAAGTATAAAAATATGTATGTATAAAGACTCAAACTAGAAGGGGAAATGCAAGCCTAAATGTGTGGTTGTGTTGGAATGATGGGAATAATTGCTTTCATTTTTAATTTAATTTAGTTAGTTAGTTATTTTTTTGAGACAAGGTCTTACTTTGTAGTTCAGGCTGACCTTGGACACACTATATAGCCCAGGCTGGCCTCAAACTCATAGCAATCCACCATACCTGACTTCATTTTTAATTTTAATGCTATACAGAATGCATAAATATAAATACATAGCATGTATTCATAATATATGAACACACAGTATATATTTACGTATTACATTATCTATATAGTACATGTGTTATATAGTTTTACATAGGTTGTTATAGTACATATGTTATCTGTACTGTACATATGTTATTTTGGGGTTTTTTTGAGATGAGATCTTGCTATGTTGTCTGGACTGGCCCCAAATTCAAGGCTCAAACAATCTTCTTGCCTCAGCTCATAGGTAGCTGGGACTTATACAGTATATTTTGAATTTTTTAATTTTAAATTTTAAATTATGCATATTTTGACAAAACATATCTTTTGGATTTAAATAACTACAGTTTAGTGTATTGGATTTTTGGTATTTGTGTCAGCAAAAACTAGAATGTAAACCACTTGAGAACAGGAACTTCATCTGGTTTGAAAATTTTGTCCCACTAAACGTGGTGGTGCATGTCCATAATCCCTAAATAAATAAATAGATAGGAGCTTTGTCCCAAATATTTGACCTCAAATACTCCTGGAAAGCTTATTTAAAATATTAATGGTTAAGTTCTACCCCAGAGAGCTGGTTGAGTTATAAAATTTCTGCATTTTTTTCCCAAATTTGTAAATGGTGCTGAGAGATAGGGTGTTGGTGTCTCCTGAAGAGGGAAAGGAGGTTACTATGTGTGTATGTAGTTATGCACATGTGCGTGTGTGTACACACACACACACACACACACACAACAGGAGCTCCAGCAGACCTGAGGGATGAATCCTGACCCTCAGCTACTACACAGAACTTAAAAGCATATCTAGCGCTTGACGTGAGCTAATATAATACCATTAGTATAATCTGAAAACTTAATTTTGTTGTAGTTTTAGGCCCCAGCCTAAAAGCTTAGAGGCTTCCTAGCAGGGTGGACTGTAATGACACTCAGCTTCGTGGACACTGTAGCCTCTCCTGGCCACGGGGTGACACTGAATGCAAAGAATAAGTGTACATAAGACATGGTCAAAAATATGCTGAATGTTAAATATTTTTTAAATTTACAGTAAAAATCCCATTTGTATCAAACCCCTCAGAACACTCCCTCTTTGAACACCTCTTGCCATCATCCTTGATGTTTTTTATAGGCTTACTATAATTTCTGTCAGATAAAAACATTACAACATGTCCTCAGCCACCTTTGTCACTGGATCTGCCACCATGCAACTTCTGGCTGTTCTTCAAAGTCAAAAAGACCTGCGAAGTAAGCATCTTGAATTGATTCAGGCTTATGGAGGCAGCCATGACGACACGATTAACAATATACTTGAAAGAGGATTTCCAGAACTGCTGCAGACAGTGGCAAGAATGACAGGGTAGGTGTTAGAAGGGACAAAGACCATGTTAATGAGGATTCATAGCAATATGTCTTTTCCTACAATATTTTTAAAGAGTACATATTTACTCTTCTTTTTAAAAAATTTCACTACATATTTACTTAACACAAAGAATGCGCTCATCTTCCTGTGTCCTGGCCAGAGAATAGAAGAAAGAATAAATCTCTCATATCGAAGCATAAATGTCCAGGAAACTAACCATATCACAAAAAAAGATCTGCAGGTCTTTTTGTGCATGCTCAGAATTGATCTGAACACTGCATGTATGCTAAGCACACATTCTAGAACTAAGCTACATTCCTTAGCCCAAGATATACAGATCTGACAGCTGAGAGCACCTGGCACAGTGGCCAGGTTTCTGCATGGTTATTCAACAGAAAGCCATCACTGGCAAGCCCTTCCTCAGTTCCACTCAGCCCAAGAACCTTTCTGATAGGAGAAGAGGTGCAAGGTCACCGTCACTTGATGGAACCTTTGCCATGGGCACCTCAAACGAAAAGCAAACACAAATCTCCTTTTAAAGAATCACCAGTGCATGAAAAAGCTACAGTTGATGGCTTCAGAGATAGGATCTTGCATTAATGAAAGGGAAAGCTTTAAAAGGAAAATCTGTATAAACAAAATTCCTCATTTTAAGTGGTTGGAAAAATGAAAAGCGTGGAAGGAGAGATAAGGAAAAGCGGAAATACCCCAGAAAGTAAAAGACAGTGATGGAAAATGAGACAAGAAAATAAGATAACTGAGTTGGGCCTGGTGGTGCATGCCTATAATTCTGGCATTTTAGGAGAATGAAACAGCAAAATCCTAAATTTAAACCAGCCTGGGGAGTTTTACAAGCTATGGCAACCTGTGTCAAAATTTTAAAAAAAATTTAAAAAGCAGGCTATAGACAGAGTTCCATGTGAAGGCCTTGGGTTCAGTCTCCAGTACTGCAAAACTAAATACTCAATTTCAAAGAAGTCCACAGGAGAAGTTCCAGAAATTGGACTTCTAAATGCCGTTGACCTATGTAGCTTTGGCTAGTGCAGCCCTCTGGCCTTGCCTATACGCTTGCCTGTATCTCAGACAGTAGAGAACTTGGGGCAGATTACAATATGAACCTCTAACTCCATGATTCCATCTGAACATTTAGACTGTTTATCTACTTGCAAGTTTAACTACCTGCAAGTTAAGACATTCTAAAAGATGTGACACCTAAGTAACCAGCAGGAAAAGGAAGAACGTGGGTGGAGAAACTGCACATGAGCAAATGTTTTATATAAAGAACCAGGTAGTAGTTGAGTGTGGTGGCACACACCTACAATTCTTCTGGTCTTGGAAGGCTCAGGCAGGGGATCACAACTGAAGCCCCATTGGGCAATTTAGTGCTTTAGGAAGACCTTGTCTGGAAATAAAAAGTTTTTTAAGTGTCTAGGGCTGTAGTAAGGCCTCTGAGTTCATTACTTAGTACTGGCATGTGAGGGAAGAACCAAATATTTTCAGGCTTTCAGGCCATATGGTCTTTCTCTACTCATTTCTTCTACTAGAAGCATCAGATGTTGTGGTCCAGAGGCGAGATCTAAACCAATGACCATGACTATGTGTAAATAAAACTTTATTTACAAAATAGGTAGTGGGTCACATTTGGCTTACAGGCCATAGTTTATGAGTCATTGCCTAACCAGTGGTTTTATTGACTTTTAGGGGGATGCAGACAGTGGTAAAAATCAAACCCAGAGCCTCATACTTGCTACACAAGGCTGCACACTGAGCGACACCTTCAGTCAGGGTTCTGCAGCTCAGTACCACTTGGGAATACCTTAGAAATGCAGGTTCTAAATTGAGTGCCATGGTGCCCGCCTGCAATCCCAGTACCCTAAGACTGAGACAGGAGGATCACAAATTGGATCCTCCAGCCTGAGGAACTTAATCAAGACAGATCCTGTCTCAAAAAATAAATATAAAAAGAAAGAAAGGTAGGTTTTGAGGCTCCATTCATACTGGAGAGTAGTCCTGTGTAACACTCCCCAGACCCCGAGGGTGAACTTCAGATGTGAGAAAAGCACTGCCCTAAACGATGCAGTTACATAAGGAATATCACACTCAAGCTCTTCGGAAGGATTTTGAGTTTCTAGGGAGGAGCATCGTGTTAGAGCTTGTCAGTATCTAGATACTAACTGCCAAAGAAATCTAAGCCAATCACATTGTCCCTGTGGCACCGAGATATTACATCTGCAAGTCTAAGCTTGTGTAGACGACTGTAGACCGTTTGACACTGTCGTCGTTGCACTCAGATCCTTAAAGGTAGTTGGCCAGATGTTCTCCAGAGGTGAACACTTTGTGGCTTAAGACATAAGAGGTTTAACTGAACTTTTAATAGAGAGCTGTGTTAGCTAGCTTTCTATCACTGTGACAGAGGCCTGAGGGAATCAGTTTTAAAGGAAGAAAGATTTATTTTGGTTCGGTTTCAGAAGTTTCAGTCCATGGTCTCTTGGGCCTGGTGCTTTCGAGTCCACATTGAGGCACAGGTGGTGGCAGGAGAGCTTTGCACATGAAAACCATTGACCTCATGGTGGCTGGAAACAGAAAGGCAGATGCCATGGTCCCAGTATCCCCTTCAAGGCCACAACCCCAGTTATCTAACTGCCTTCCACTTCCCAAAGGCCCCACTGCCCCTGAGTGGTGCCATAGGCTAACAACTAACAACCAAACTTCTCTTTAGCATAGGGGCCATTGAGATCCAAACCATGACAAGAGGGGCAAGTGCTCAACATTTTATTAAATTTAAATTTGTAATACACTAAGAAATAGCAATGCTGCTTATCAAAGGACGTATTTCTTAGCCCTGGGTTATAGGTTTAAAAGTTGTAGAGCCTCTGCTAGTTTCCTGTGAAGAACTTCATGCATTCACAAGGTGGCTTTGGGTCAGGAATATCCATGTCAGTATCTTCTTCCTTTGGAGAAGAACAGACATGGTTACAGCTCCAGGTCTCAGCATGTTGCCACTGCACATTTGACTTTGTAACATCCAACGTGGGCTAGAATTTGTTCTAAGTGGGATTTGAGCCCCTGCGGAGCAGAGAGTGAGGGAGCAGAGGATCTAAATGTTCCTCAGGATGGACTTCATAAGCAGGTGTGTGTCTGAGTGTGTGTGTGTGGTAAGACAGGCATAACAAAATTGACCATCTTCACTGTTCTTAAGCAGATAGTTCAGCGACTTTAAGAACATTCATACAGCTGTGCAGTCATCACAGTCAGGCATCTCCAGAACTTTTTCATTTTGCAAAACTGAAGCTATAACTGTCCCTTCCCTTCTATGCTCAGCCTTTTTAACCAATCATTCCATTTTGTCTCTGAGTTTGAATGCCCAAGGAAGTAGTATTTGTCCTTTTGTTACTGGTTACTGGCTTATTTTTAAATGAAGTTTTGACATACATAGACCACTGTTCTTACTGTAATGAGGATGTAAGTGGTACAGCTCTGACTTCTGTGCCAGAAGTCTTTAACCTGCAGCTCTTGCCTCAACCCAGGGATCTAATATCCTTATGGGTTAGGTCTCTAATTGATGAGGTTTCCATAGGAACCATTAACCCAGAAGATGCTCATGACTGTACTGGGGCCTCTCTGCTTTGGGAGCATTCCATCAGGTTCAAATCAAGGTTAGCCACCTCTAGTTAACAACTACCAACCACCTAGTTATGTTGATAATATGATCCAATCAAATAGTTTTGCAAATGATTCAAGTTTGACACCAAATCAAAACGTTGGTGCCAGAAATTTAGTGGTTCTGGTGCCTGCCTTGCATAAGGTCATGAGTTTGATCCCCAATTCCAAAAAAAAAAAAAAAAAAAAGAAAGAAAAAGAAAAAGTATCACTCATTCTGTGAATTAATCCAAGTTTGCCTAACTAGTTAAGGATTTGACCTTGCCTTCCTCACATGAAAACATTTACTATGGTTTGGATATAGCTTGTGTGTGTCCTAAGGATTCATGAATCTTCCCAAGGATTCATGTGCTGGAACTCTGCTTCCCAATATGGCAGTGCCTAGGGGGTGGGATCTTCAAAATGCAAGGTAGTTGGGTCACTGGAGGCTTCACTCTAGGGATCAGTTAATTTCTTTAGAGATGGGCTGGGGATTTAGCTCAGTGGTTCCAGTGCCTGCCTTGCAAGTGCAAGGTCTTGAGTTTGATCCCTAGTACTAAATTTTTTTTAAAATGTAGGGGCTTCTTGAAGGATCTTTGTTAGTCTCCATGACAGTGAGTTCTTACTAGAAGGGCAAGTCTGGCCCTTGAATCCCTTTTGCCTCAGACTCGCACGTGCCTATTCCTTCTCTTGTGATCCCCCTCATGATGTTACCCACCATATTATGCTGTAGCCAGGGTGAACCCTCACCAGAGACCAAACAGATGGGGCCCAATCTTTTTTTTTTTTTTTCAGTACCAGTGATTGAACTTGGGCCCTTGTGCTTCAAAGATAGGCATGGTACCACTTGTACTAAATCCCCAGACCTAGCCCAATCTTGAACTTTCAGCCTCTAAAACTATGAGCTACATAAATCTTTTTCTTGGTACTTAGCCAAGAAATTTGTTATGACAGAAAATGAATGAATACAGTATCTAATATAAATGCAAATCAAAACCACAACAAGATGCCACTTCATTCCTATTAGGATGCTGTTATCAAACAAATCATAAAATAATAAGTGTTGGCAGGGATGTGGAGAAATGGGGAACCTGTATAATAAGAAATGGTGATACATGCGCTATGTAAAATAGTCTGGTAGCTCTCCAAAAGTCATTAATGAAATTATCATATGACACAGCCATTCTACTGATTAGATAGATGATAGATATAGATGATATAACTATATACTTGAAAGAATATACAGATATCAGTGGTATCTTGGTTCACATTTGCAAACAGTTGGGCAAAATTTTGTTTTTGTTTGAAAACTCTGCATTAGGTGACAAACATGGCCATCGCTAACTTTCCTACACAAACACAAACATGTCTACCTTTTCCAAAATCATAGAACAAATTATGTTCATGAACATGTATATATGAAAGAACCGAAAGCTAGGCCCCACGCAGGTATCTGTTCACTCATGTTCTTTGGTGAATGAACAAATATTAGTGGCATTATTCATAATAGCCAAATGGGAGAAACAACATAAAGACCTATTGAAGAATGAATTATAAACAAAATATGACATATACATCTAATGAAATATTATCCTGCCCTTAAAAAAGTTGAAGTTCTGATACATGCAATAATGTGGATGGGCCTTGCAACATTAAGGTAAATGAAAATAAGCCACAAAAGGACAAGTATGATAGAGTTTCACCATGAGGTCCAGAGAATATCAAACCCACAGAAAGTAGAATGGTGATTAGCAAGGGCTGGACAGCAGGTGTTGGAGAATCAGCGTTTAATGAGTATGGAGTTTCATCATGGGAAGATGAACATGCTCTGGAGGTAGATGGAAGGTGGGCAGAAATTAAACAGTGTGAATGCGCTCAGTATCGGTAAACCATACACTCGACATGGTGGTGCATGCTTGTAATCCCAGAACTCTGGGAGGCTGAGGCAGAAGGATCACAAGCTTGAAGACAGCCTTGGCAACTTAACAACGCCACTGTCTCAAAATAAAATATAAAGACCCTGGGGTGCAGCTCAGTGAAGCTCAGTTCCTAGGTTCAACCCCCAGTAACACACACACACACACACACACACACACACACACACACACACACACACACACGGTTAATGTGGAAATTGAGAGAGATGAGAGATTATTACCACCTCAAAAAATTTTTTTGAAACCTTTGTAGAATTCACTCCAAAATATTATATTCTGGGAAGAAAGAAAATGCAGAAAGTGGCAAAATGGCTTCCAAAAAGTGGGCCTGCCTTCACTGTGGCACTTGTGGGTGGGAAGTCACTTTAACGTCATACCTCTCCCTCCCTCCCAGCCTCTCCAGGAGGCTCGCAAAGCACAGTTTAGGTCAGCACAGGTGAGCCCCCATGAGACCGGACAGTTTCTGCTCTCGAGGCTCCCGTTCAGCAGGGATGACGAATGCCCCGCTAAATTCTGAGGAGGCTCAGGAGAGCAGGGTCCTAGCAGTGGCCAGGGTGGAGTGACCACCTGCAGAGGTGGCCCCTAGGACAAATGGCCACTTCTTTTCACTGGCAAGTCACTTACCTCCCCAAAGTAGCTCTCGGTGATTTTCATGGCAGCCTGGCTAATGTGACGGTTCTCATGCAGTTGTAAAACCTCGATTCTATTGGTCCCACCAAGTTCCTTCATCAGAAGACACAAGCTTTCCTTATCACTCAGTTTCTTTGCAGCCTAGAAGTCGTGAGAGAGATCATGACAGCCTGGGCAGCTCCTGGAAAGGCAGAACCTCCAGCAGCTCTCCTGGGAGTGGGCCCCAGGCGGTTCAGACTCCAGGCTCTTGGGGTAGCAGGGGTGGGGTAGGAGACTTATAAAACAGAAATATTTGTATAAAAATGTGTATCTATTTTTATTACATGAAATACAATGTTTCTGGACTATGTACTTATAAAGCATTTTTTAGCTAAATTTATTACCACCTACAAATATACAATATGCTCATTGATACACCTATCAATATACATATCTCTACTGCTATTTAGTAGATTTTCCCCTCTGATTCACAGAAATTGTTTTAAATGCAATTCAGAAGAATGAGTAGCATTACATAAAGGCAGGCATTCTGCCCTGCACTCCCTGCAAAGCCTGTGAGCTGTCAGGAGACCCATAGTCACCAAAGCTACAGCATGGCAAAGGACAGAGTCCTGGGAACAAACAACCTGAGTGGATTTAATCCCCAGGCTCTTTAATCTACTGTGGGCCACTGGCTTAATTATCAGGGCTATTCATCCACTCAAATGTTTGTCCATGTTCTATGGGCAAAGCACCCAAAGCTAGAAGTGCATATGCAACTTAAAGAAGATCTTTTCATAATTTAGACTATTGAAAGCAACAAGTAAATGCCTGCTAGGGTAGGCTGAGGATTTAGCTCAGGGCCGCTGCCACCTGCCTTGTAAGCACAGGGTCATGAGTTTGATCCCCGGTACTGGGGGGAAAAAAAGATAGGTAGAGTTAAAAAATATCATACATAAACTCTTAGATTTTAAATTATAGAAGATCAGGAGCAGGCTTGAAGGTCTCATGATCCTTAGAGTAGGGTAGTTGCTAGAACAGGAGAGCAGCTTCCCCAAAAGCATGGACACTAGAATGAAGGATTGAAGAGTAAGAGACAGGAGTTCAGCTAGAACAGCGCGTTTGGGGGAGATAGGGAAGGAGAAAGGAAATACTATGGCATCATATCCTGAAGGGCTTTGTTCTTTTTGTGTGAAGTAACAAAAGTCCTCTAGATCAAGTTAAACGCGATCTAAGCCACATTGTTTAGCTTGAATCAATGGTGAAAGTTTGAGCTGCTTTTCTAAGCCCTGATATCTTCTGGTTCCATCTGTTCTTCAAGAATGAGTCATTGGCTAAGGGTAAAGAAACCAAGACAGGAACCAAGGGCCTCGGTCAGCCTCAGAAACAAAACTGGGAGTTGAGGATAAGCCAGGGCAGTAGGACCCCTGAAGAAGGTTTTTTTGGGTTTTCATAGAACAGCCAGTGGCCCAGAAGTCGTGTTACAGAACCTCAGAGTCACTCTGCTGCCCACCTGGAGCTCTAAGCTACACTGTTGTGTTCCTCCTGCTCCATCCACTGAGCAGTGGTGGTGAACCTGTGGCACATGTGCCACAAAGGACTGTTTGTATCACTGAAAGCTCTAAAAGGTTCGCCATCCCTCATCCAGGAGCTTCACTGGATCATCCAGTGCCATTTGCCCAAAACAAAACCCCATCTCTAATTCAAACAAAGCAGATGAAGTTACATTTCTAGAGCACCAACCCATGTTTCCAGAAACTTGTCATGTCCCTCCCTGTCTGCTAGCTGTTGAATCTCCATCTTTTGGAGCTTTGCTCAAAAGTCTCAGGCTGTAATTGGGCTGAGTTTCAAATCAGGTCTGTTCATTCCAAGATGGTTACATGAAAGGATGTTCAAAGTAGGCTTTTAAAAGGAATCCCCTGGTTATACTTTGAAGCTTTTCAAGTGGCTCGGCAGCATGCAAAAGGAGCTTAATCAAGTGAACACAGCTGGCCTGCAAGGTGGCCTCGGAGGACCCCTGACTCCTGGGACTCATGCCCTGGTATAGTTGAACAGGGCTGACCTGTATAAGTAAGAGCGTGTTGCCCATATGTCAGTGTGACCTCCAAGGCCAGGTCATAAGAGACATTGGCATGTTCCTCGTAGGGTTCGTTCCAGTGGACAATCCCAGCTTCCATGCTGTGAGGATGCTCGGCAGCCCTTGGAGAGGCCCTTGTGGCAGGGGCGACTCGTCAGCCCTGCCAATGAGCCCCTTGGAAGCTGCTGAGTCAGCTGAACAGATTCAGACTCCAGGCTCCAGAAACTGAGACACATGTTTAAATCACTAAGAGATCATTTCTAGGCAGCAATGGAGACCTCAGAGAAACAGTATCTGATAGTTTAGGCCAGAGGAAAAGCTCAGTGGCGCTATTCCTGCCTCACAAACACAAGATCCTGAGTTTGATTCCCCATATGCAAAGAAAGTCTAACTTTATTTAGGCACTAAGACTTTTCTAGAATTCTAGTTCAGTGCTTTGCAGTACTTTTCTCCAGTCATAGAACTGAATGAAGCCCCTCAAAACTGACTCCTAACTTCCTGCTGCCCTTTCACAGCCCTCCGGTGCTTCAGCCTTCTCCAGACATGTCGGGGGCTCACCGACTCCTGTCCTCCTTAACCTCTCTGCTGGTTCCTCCGCCTCACTCAGAACAAGTGAGCACCCACACAAACCCTATGGGGCTGGACCTCTGACTGCCCTCAGCCTGATCTCCCACTACTTTCCCTGACTTTGCTAGTCCTTTTGTCTAGAATGTTCTTCTCCAGATGGCCACAAGATTCACTCTCTCAACTGGTATGGGGCACAGAGCTGAAATCCCAGCATGCTGGGAGGGTGGATGGGGAAGATCACAAGTTCCAGCCTTGCCTGGGCAACATGGTAATTTAGCAACTTCCTAAGACCCCGTTCCAAAATTTAAACAAAACAATAACACTGAGATGGGAGCTGGGGAGGTAACTCAGTATAGGAACCCTGGATCCAATCCTCAGTGCCACCTCTAAAATTTTTAAAAAGACTCACTCTTTCAGATCTCTGTTCAAATGTTCCTCATCACAGAATGTTCCTTCTCCCGAATACTGCGTATATCCTGTCACATCCGCTCCCCACCCCGAATGATTAGTGACTGCCTCTTTTGCTCAGTATTGAGGATCAAATCCAGGGCCTTTGCACTGTGCTACCCTCCCAGCTCTTTTTATTTTTTATTTTGAGACAGGGTCTCACTAAGTTGCTAAGTTACCCAGGCTGGGCTCAAATTTATAATCCTCCTTCTTCAGCCTCCCAGAGTTCTGGGATTATATGTCTGTATCATCAAGCCTGGCTAGTATCCACCTTTCATCTGATTTACTGTATCCAGGACTCCCTGCCTGATGTGTCTGTCCCCCACCCCACTAATACATAAGTTCCACCGGAACAAGATCTTTGTGCTGGACTGTTCTGAGCATGCTGAAATGTGTCTGACCTTGAGACCTCTCTTGAGAAAATGAAGGCCACGGCCCTTCTGTGAGACGCCTCTTTTTGTATCGCCCACAAGACTTGAGGACATGAGGACAGGTGAGAGGAGTGGAGGGAGATCCGACTTGGGTTTCAAGAATCGAATTAAATATCTTAAATTAGAGACTGCTGTTTACAAACTGGCCTCTTGTCAACAGCTCACCTGAAGGATACAAGAGACGACATTGAGGATACTGAAGATAATCTCCACATCTGGGACGGTGAGCAGATTCAACAGCGGCCCCAGGACTCCAAAGTGAACGAGCTGGAATAACTGGTCAGGAGAGGCTGCCATTGAGAAGTTAGCCACTGTCCAGATAGCTTCTTTCTGGACTTCGTACTCTCCCTGCGGAGACACAGCATTCACATTCACTACCGACCCTGCCGCACCCAGGCGTGTGCTGACTTAACTCACTTTTGAGGTAGGTTGGGGGTACCAGGATTCTACAGGCAATTTCTGTAGAATGCCACGGCCGTCTGCCTTCTAGATGAGAAGACAGCATCTGAGAAACCATGGAACCCACGAAGTGGGCAGTGGGCCTCGAGGGAGGTTCTGAGATCAAGCGGACTCCTTTCCCTATCTCAGCCTATGGGAAATGTAATCAACATAAACCAGCATAGATAGTCTATACAGACTAGGAATTGTGCTTGGAATTTTAGAAGATAGTGGCCTATCTCTATATTTCTAATTTTTCTGACACAGTAAAACTTTAGATAAGTTATATAGCAGGTCATTGATGTGAACCAGGAGATGGAGCCAGCCTAGAGATAACAGAGAAAGATCACTGAAATATTGTTCAATGAATCCTTTACATTTATAAAAAGCACTTGGCCCAGAAGATGTGGGCATATTTCATCACGGGTCCTCCTATTCGGGGCAGGAGCACTTATTTTATGGCTAGCGAAAATTGGCCTCAGTGTAGAACAAAGAAAAAAACAAATAATTTATGGCCACAGTCAACTTCTAGTTCAAAAGACATGGTTTGAAAGGTGAGCAGTACTTGATTTATAAGTGGGTACTCCTTGCTTAACAAGTACAGGCCCACAGTCACAGGGCCAGAAAGGGCTGATGTGATTGGAAGATGCCATGATCTAAGCTGCACACCTGTCCTGATTTTTCTACCCGATTTACACCTGGAAATCTGTCATCCAGCCTCAGAACAGAGCAGCCAGTATCTTTTCTTCCCTGGGCCGTACTGCCTGCCTCCCACCCCAGCCCAGCCAGGCTATCCATGACCTGGACAGTCTAATGGTATCTCCTTTGTTCAAAGGTGGTAAAAGAAGATACTGCTGGGGAAAGGAAGTGGGTATCAGAAGGAAGGGAGAAATCTTATTACACTTTCACATTTGAATTTTTCACTGAGATCTCCACTTTAATCAGTTTCATTTGTGCACTGAAAAGGTCACTTTTTTCCCCCATCGTGTGACATCATGATGACCTGGTAAATTTTTCCTCTTAAAAAAAAACAGTCTCTTTTCTTTTTTGATAGACAATAAATGGTACATTCTTTGACCACTACAAAGAGGTAAGCCAATATTTTCCACCTCAAGATTTTTCTGGATGCTTGAGCTACAGGGTCACCTTTTCAATAAACAATACTAACTCAACAAGTTCTTCAGAACAGAAGATCTCTTCATGTTCCTAGTCCAAGCCAGGGACATAAGGTTTCAGAGCTTTCTTGTCATCTGGATAAATTTGCTTCTTAAACTGTGTCTAAATACCTGAATGAATTTGGGATCACAGGAGGGTAGCCTTCTCTTGGTTGCAGAGTGTATCGCTTACATTTTTTAGCAGAGCCACCAAAGGAAGCAGCAAATTATGAGCGATCAGCTCC
This sequence comes from Petromus typicus, assembly GCA_004026965.1. Classification (NCBI taxonomy): domain Eukaryota; kingdom Metazoa; phylum Chordata; class Mammalia; order Rodentia; family Petromuridae; genus Petromus; species Petromus typicus. The sequence continues at coordinate 13,263 of PVIR01018627.1, read as the reverse complement.
TGGATGTGTTCGTGGGGCCCAGCAGCCACATTGCTCAGGGTCCAGGTCGCCTCCTTCTGGATGCAGGCCATGGGGTGCTGTAGGAGTCGTGGCAGCACCTTCAGCATGCCCGCATCTATGGCCATCTGGGTCTGGTGATCTGTTCCTGTGACAATGTTCCCAACCGTGTGGAGACAAGGGGTCTGGAAGAACACCGTTAGAAGTTTAATTCAGTGGCACAAATCAACCACAGTAAAAGGTGAAAATCACAGCTAAACATTAGCTGTGCTGTGCTGTTGTTTTCCAGAACCATGTGAATCACAGTATCTTATCTGTGATTCTCACTGAGACAACACACCTACGGGCGTTCCTACATAGTGGAAAGGCACTTGCCAGCTTCCCAAGTGTTCTGGCCCAGGTGATATAGAGGACAAGGAATAACCCAGGAAATAAGCTGAGTGTGACAGCGCAAGCCTGTCATCCCAGTATTTGGGAGGCTGAGGCAGGAGGATCATGAGGCCAGCCCAGGCTATATAGTTAGACTCTGTCTCAAACAAAATAACAACAAAATGTAAAGAAATGCTTCTGTCCTGATGACATGCTTTCTACTGGGAGAAAAGCTAAGTTGACTATCGTGTCTATCATGTTCTCACTTTTACTGAATGTGTCAAGCTTGACCAGTGTCAAGCTTCTGTTGTATATTTAATTGGCACTCATGAGGTCTCTGTGGCATTTGTTGGTATATTCAAGAACCCCTCATAGTAACTCTAAATAAAGGTCACCAGCAAGGGTTCAAGTTGGGCTTAGGAACTATCCTGGGAGGACCTCACATGGATTTATTTGGGTTTCTCTGTACTGTAGGGGCAGCCTTGGAGAAGCCACCTAGTTTTCCTAGCTTCTTAGGCTACATACATGACAGAAACTATTCAAACAAGAGGAACTGTATTACATATAGTGTAATAGCTGGTATTATGTTTAATAACTTAGCAAAGTGTTTGATAATGATTCTACCTGCTTAATAATGGTTTTACTTGCTTTTTTCCTGTTCCTAGTACTCTAAGAACAAATTGAAGACAAGGCGAAAGAATTTTCTTTCATATTGTGTACGAAATTCAAATGCTACAATGAGCTACACACACAAATACACACACATGTGAGCAGGTGCACACATGCATTACTCAACTTGTTCAAATCCATATGCGCAGACCACTAAAAGAGTAATTCCCTAGGTGGTAGGATTATAAGCAATTTCCACTTGATTCTTTTCTATATTTTCAGTTATCAGTATAGGAAGAAGTTATTTAATACCGTCCAGGAGTTTTGATCAAAGTAGATTGGAATCCTTGGCCAAAAGGTAACAGACTCCTTAAAACACAGAGTATGAACTATGTTTCGGGAATGGGTTACAGCTGACTGTGAAGCCCTCGCGTCAAAGGGAAAGAACCTAGAGAAGTGAATCTAACACACAGACCCTAACCTGAGGGGGGCTGACAGATAGACAGGGCCAGGATGATACTTACCAAGACACAGAGTTCTACACTCATCAGGAGCTCCATCAGCCTGGGCAGGACCCCTGCGTCAACCACTAGGGCAATGTGCACGAGGTAGGCGTCCGTGAGGTAGGACAGGGCCCAGCAGGTATCCGACAGAATCTCCCTGTCCTGGTGCTGGAGGAGGTGGGAGAGGCTGGGCAGCATTTGCCTCACAGCCTCCTCGGGAGGAGGCGGGTCCCTGCTCCGGCACAGGTTGGACAAGGTCCACGCGATGTTCCGTAGAAATGAGATCTGAAACAAGGAGATGGCTGCCAGCACCGGGGGGAAAACAAGAGGCAGATGGCACTGTGCCCTTCCTGTCCCCCATCAATAGTATTGATCATCATGAACCAAAGCTTTTGAGCTTCAAATAGAAACTTGTTCTGGGCAGTGATGGGTATTAGAGACAGAGAGAATGAGCTATAAATTTCGTATTCGAATGTTAAATAGAAGCTTTTTTATTCATAATATCTTTTCCTACTCTACTCGATTGATGACCTGATTTCATTTTCTTAGTAATGAAAAGATCAAGTAGGAGTGATCTGATCTTTTTGTTGGCCTAGAACTCTATCAGCATGTCCTAATTGTGTTGCTGCTTTTCCGTGTAAGAATCAGCTTCACAACCGTCCCCTGAGTCCCATCACTTTATGTCCTTAGAGACTCTGCCCCTGGGATTGCCTGTCTCCCCATCACTGCCATGAATACGGAAACTCACTCTGGGACCTGCAGCCCCCTCTTTCTACCATTTTCTGTGCACTTCTTCAGCGACTGCCCCAGTTCTGCTTCTGTTTAGTCCTTTCTCAAGCTCTCTGTTTCTCCGTATGTGTGTATGTCTCTATCTCTCTGTCTCTCTCTTGAATCTATCTCTTTATCTAACCCCCAGGCTGTGCACTTGCTGACGAGGCCCTGGAGCTGCCATGGAGCCCATGCTGGGTGTGGACGGGATTTCTTTCTCTATCATCTGGAGCTACGGTGGCAATCCTATGACACGAGTGGCTATTTGTTATCACCGAAAGCTCTAAAAGGTTTTCCATCACTGATCTAGAGAAAGGATCTTGCTAAATTGCCTGGGCAGCACTTGAACTTGCACTTCTGCCTCAGCCTCCTTCATTGCTAGGATTACAAGCATTCACCCTCAAGCCTGGCTTTAGGAAGGCTCCTTTATGTACTTGTCTACCTTGTAGACATCTTGTAGAGCCATCTTCACCTGGTATCAGAGCCATCTTCACCTGGTATCTGCCCCTACATCCTTATAATGTATACCAGATCTTCCCAAGTCCCCTGATCCAACACTGAGCAGCCAGCCACTCTCTTGAGAAAGCTTTTCTTGGTGCAGTCTTGGAAGACTCGGTTTCCCATTGCTCACTGAACTGTTTCCCCTTCGTCCTGTTAGGCTCTGCCAGACCTCTTTACATTACAGCCCCCAGCGCTTGTCCTCCCACTCTCCGTCAGGGACCGGCACAGGCCGCATAGTGAACATTTTCAGCCTGTGACCCCCACAGTCTCTGTAACCATTCATAACTCAGTGCAGATGCTAGGTAAATACACAGGTGTGACTGTGTTCTAGTAACATTTATTTATAAAACAAGCTGCTGGCGGGGTTATGTTTGCTGCCCCTGCCATAGCTGATCTTGCCGAGTCAGATGACCGTGGCCATTACAGTAATCTGGATCAGCACAGCTGTCAGCCCGCCATTTCTGTCATGGTGCCTCTAATGAGCCTCAGTCTTTGTAAAGGAAGCTCTGACTCCCTTTTCCCTCCATCTTTCTCTTTTTCTAGGCAGAGCATCATCTACTCAACGTATCTGAAAACCGGCAGCAGCCTTGCCTCATTCCCTTGCACATCTGGCACAGCAGCCTCCCTGTTGGCTCCCGCTGCTCTAACCCTACCACAGGCCACAAAGACCAGGCCACCTTGCTTGCTGCCTTGACAGTGCCAAGGGCTCTTTTTTGACACTGCAACGACATCTAAGACCTTTGTCCTATTTCCCTGACCTTGCAAACTCCCTTGGTTTTGGTTAGCCCTTTCCAGTTTTCTTCATGCCTGATTCCAGGTATCCTCCTACCTTGAGGGTTTGGCATTTTTTCCCCTGGCTGCTGCTGTGCCACCTCCTCCGCCTCTTTCCTCCTCCACCTCTTCATCTTCCTCCTCCTTCTTCTTCTTCCTCTCTCTCTAGTTTTTTCGAGGCAGGGTCTCGCCTGGCATCGTTGTATGTGGTTACCAGATCGAACCCAGTACCTTGCACTTGTAAGGGAGGCACCAGAACCACTGAGCTAAATCCCTGGCCCTAGAACTCAATTCTTAAACCAGAGTGACCTGTAGTATCACCTCATTCGTAATGCAAGCTTCAAACCTAGGCTGTTTCTCAGAACAGAAATAAAGAGCCGTTATGTCTGTCTTTGCCCTTTGGATAGAGATTAAATTTGTAGTATGGTAAGCCTTGAAAAATGTTAACGGACTTTTGCTAATAGCCTCAGAAGAAAGATTAGTGCTACTGACCCATAAGGACAGATTTGGGTCAATCTTTACCCCAAACAGTACTCTGTCCTAGACCTCTGTCCATCATAAGGACCTCTATCTACGATCAAGCACTGATTTGGAAGGATTGCCCCCAGTTTCTCAGCCCGGAGGAGTTGTTGCCTAGCTTACTTTCTGAATTTAAAGACACTCACTGGTATGGATGATGAAAGCAGGGCCGTCAGACGTGGGATGACATTGCTAGAGATAACAACATCTCGGAATTCTGGGCCATCACCTGCAAATAGGTCAGAACATGACACTCGGAACAAAGAGAATGCCTAAGTGGGTGAGTAACTTTTTTAAAAAGTTTATGCCAAGGTCAGCATTCTTGGAGTTTTAGCAAGTAAACAGGAGAGCCATGTACTAGATCCAGAGTCTCGAAAGTGTCTGTCGGGTGGACATTCCTGATGTGACAAAGACAGTTGTCACACAGCCACGAGCTATCAAGAGCAGCAGTGGATACACAAAGGAGACGGCCAGCACTTCACGATGTGCTTTCGCAGGAAGACCAAGTCTGGTGCAAGTCCAAGGCTGTCTTCTCAGAAGATGCTGGCACAGGGCTGGGACTTCCAAGTGCCATTCTGAACAAAATTGGGGGATCGATTAGTGTTGGTAAGGGACTGTCTACAACTGCAGCTTGTATGTCTACGTAATACCTGAGAAATAAGTTACACTTTGCATTCTCTCACCATCGAGGCAGTGTGCAAGTCACATTGTGCTTCTCCATCTTGCCTGCCCCTTAGTGAACCAAGCAAAAGGACAGACAGCACCTCTGTAACAGACACATTACTTCTAAAGTGTTTCTAAATGTAGTTCTTTTGCATTCTGCTTGTTACTTCCAATATCAGAAGTCCTCAGAGATCTAATCAAACTTGGGTTGGTACTGTTTCAGTCATGGTAAGTTGCTGCTTCTCTGAACTTGAAATTGCTGATAGCTGGCTCATCTTAATTTGTCAAAATCCCAAGGGACCCAGTGGAGTCTCTCTCCCCTCCAGAGACCATGCAGATTTATTTTAGCTGGAATCTGGGGCTTCCAGCTCTACAGCACTGAGCCCTTCACTTATGCCTTCCCCGACCATACAGGGAAGTTTATAGGGTTATGTTTTCAGAAAATCCTTTTTGTCCCCAGCTCAGGGGACTTTTTCATATGTTCCCTTAGTTCTTTCAGTGGAGGGGTATGTCCTTTTAGGGTCCTGGATTATGCAAGGATCTGTCCTCCACCCTTACGCTGTATGTGCCAAAAACTTGTGAAGCCTGAGGCTCTAGGGCTCTGGTACTGGCAGATGTACCAGGCAGCCTGTTGACTGAGTATGTGCTGTATCACTGAAGTACAGTTTTAATTTTTGGTTTCTGAACTTGGCTCTGAATTTTGAAATAGCTTGGTGTACCTTTTCCAGTACTTTTAAGCACCTGTACAGCGAGAGGCTCCAGAATATTGCGTGTACTATGCTACCTCAAGAACTCCCCCAGCACCCTGCATGCCTGGCCTGCCACTTTTGTACCCAGCTAGGGGAGAGTCTTACCAGCGATGTTGCCGAGGGCCCACACCGCCTGCTCACACACAGTCATACTGGGGGAGGACAGGAGCTCCACCAGGGGTGGGACGGCGCCCCCTTCCACAACTGCATGGGTCTCCACTGAAGTCCCTGAAGCGATGTTGGTCAGAGCCCAGGCTGCCTCGAACTGCAAGCTAGGCTGATGGGACGATGTCAGGAACATCACCAGCCTGGGGATGAGCCCCAAGTCAACAATTGTTTTGAAAGGGGGGTTCTCTTTCTGGGACAGCATTTTCCTGTGCAGTGAAAGAGGGTGGAAAGAGTCACATGGAAAAGAGTTAAGAACTCCTTTCTAGCTGTTTTTGGGCAGTCTTGACTATCAGATGAGACAAACAGCTAGGCCAGAGCTACTTAATATCTTTGCCCAGCCTGGAGCACTTTGAAGCAATAAAGCAACTTTCTGCCCTTCAGGTATTATCTATGAGTTCAAATTCCTGTAGAGGCCAATGTAAATGAAGCAATTCATCTCTGACAACATATTGCATCTCTTAAGTTGCCCTCAAGGACAGTGTAGCATAGCAATCTAGTCTCCCTCGTGGATGGACTAACCTTTTCCCATATTTTACAGGCATTTTGCCAATGCCAAGGAACTAAACAGGCATCTGCAGCTCATTTCTGGCTACGCACCTGCAAAAGGTAGACATGGGCTTGATGATACCTGATTGCCTGGGTGGCCTGGAAGCATACAGCCAGATCTGAGCTATTCACACCTTCGATTATTTCATCCAGTGTGAGACTGACCTGCAAAGAGAGACACATTTGGGTCAGAGTCTCTGCCAAAAGGAAGCATTAATCATCATCTAGTCTGATCATCCCTCTGATGAAAAGTACGGCTGACGTAGAATCCCCAGGGACATGCTGGTCTGTATTAGGGGAGGGAAGAACAGCCAGGGGTCCAAAATTTAGAGACCCCAGTGGAACACTTCCTCTGCTTAGGAAAGGAGTCATTTCTTTTATAAAATTTATTTTTAAAATTTTTTACTAATACAGATTATCAGTACATGGTAATTACAATCATTATGGGGAGCTGGTTCATGTCCATAACACATCTGAATTCTTTTTACTTCCCTTTCTATTTCCCTCCCTCCATCTCCTGGTGGGGAAGAAAGACCTCCTATTGTCACCAGATTTCTACCTCCTTTTCATCTCCTACAGTGAGAACATGTGAGTGGATATCAGGAAAAAGAGAAGTCAAGGCAGCAGTGAAGACTTCCAAAATTTCCTTCCTCTGTAAAAATGATGAGAAAGCTGACTATACCAAAGCTAGCAGAGTAAAAAACAGAGAAACTAGAAATAAAGAATGGGAAAATAGAGAAAAGTCAGTGAAGCCAAAATTTATTAGGAGGGAAAAAAAAGATTCAAGTTGTTAAAATCAGGAATGAAAATGAGGAAATTACTAGTAAACATATAAATAAGATAGGGAAATATGAAAAATATATGCCAACAAATTAAATAATCTAGATCAAATAAGTAAATTCTTAACAACATACAACAACCAAAAGTGACTGGAAGAAACAGAAAATTTCAATAAACTTATAACAAATAAAGAGATTAAGTTAGTGTTGAGTTAGAGTTAGAGTTGCTTAAGTTAGTGATAATGTTTTAAAAAAAAAATCACAAAGAGGAGTCTAAATCAAGATGGCTCCTGGTGAATTTTTTCAAATACTATGATAAGCACCACTAATCTTTTGAAAATTCTTCTTAAAAAAAATAGAAGGGTGAATTTTCTGACTCATTCTCTGAGATCAGTATTGCTTCAGTAACTGTGTTAGTCCATTTTCCATTGCTGTAACAAAATACCCATGTTTGAATAACTTGTAAAGAGAATGATTTTAGCAGTTAGAAAGTCCAAATGCCATGACACTGACATTCTTCCTGGGGATCCCGTGGCTCCACCAAATCACCGCAGAGGGACAGAAAGGGGAAGGTGACCTGCATGAGCGGCTAAGTGCACGGAATGGCTTCATGTGATAACCATCTGCTCTTGTGAGAGTTAACCGTGCTCTAGCAAGAACAAAATTAATCCCTTTTGAGGGACCTACCGAGCTTCCATCAAGCCCCACACCTTAAAGCAATAGTTCATCACCTCAACACTGCCATATAAGGAGCCAAAGTCCCAGTGCATAAACCCTGGAGGATCACACTCAATATCCAAACCGTGGCCCTACCAAACCAGCTAATGACATTCCATAAAAAGTGTACACCAATATCCCTTACCACTAGAGAGGAAAAAAACTCCATAGAATACTAGGAAACTAAATATATTAACATATAACATAATGAACACACTGATCATCATGAGATTTAATCAGGGAATGCAAGAGTGATTCGACATATGAAATCAATGTCCGCCTCATAGTAGAATAAGGGGAAGGAAAGCCCACTATCATCTCAATAAATGCATTTGACAAATGAAACTCCCTTCTATGAGAAAAACATTCAACAAACTAAGAATAAAAGGGAATTTCCTCACCTTGATAATAGGTATCTACAAAAATCCCATAACTAGCATTAGACTTAATTTTGTCAAAGATGGAAACCTTCCCCTCTCAGATCAGGAATAATTTTAATAAACTTGGAATTCTCACCCAAAATTTTAGATCGTATATATAAATTCAAGTGTGTTGCAAGATCAATGTACCAGAATAAATTTAAACTGGGTGTGGTGGCAGACACCTATAATCCTAGCATTCTGGAAGGCCAAGGCAGGAAGATTATAAATTCTGGCACAGCCTAGCAATTTAGTAAGGGCCTGTTTTAAAATCTAAAAGGGCTGGTGGTGTAGATTAGTAGGAGAGCACTCCTGGTTTCAACCTGCCATAGTGCAATAAAATATAATACATCCTATGTCCACTAAGCTAAAGATTTAACATTGTTAGGGGAATGGGAAAAAATGAGAATCAAGATATATCATGTACTGGTACAAGACCCTCAATATTGAATGTGATCATAATGTATATATACAATATACCAATTAAATCAATTTTAAAAAATAAGACAAAATTGTTGACATGGCAGTATTCTACAAATTCTACTGATTCAATGTGATCATCATCAAGATCTGAGGAGCCCTTATTGAAGAAATTGAATTGCTCTTAGAAGCCAAGTGTGGTGGCATGCGTCCATGGTCCCAGCACTCTGGAAGGCTGAGGCAAGAGGATCACAAGTTTGAGCTCAGCCAAGGTAACTTAGCAACTTAGTAAGATCCTGTGTCAAAATTTAAAAAAAAAAAAAAGTTAAAAGGGTGAAGAATATAACTCAGTGTGAAGACCCTGGGTTCAGTTCTCAGGACCCTGCCCCACAAAGATAAAAATAAAATTCATAGGGAGATACAAGGATCCAGAAGAGGCAAAACAATTTGAAAAGAACAAAGACAGAGAAAGTTCACAATTCCCAATTTCAATGCCTACTGCACAGATACAGCCATCAGTCTCTGTTGCCCTGGCATAAAGAAACACTGAGAGCTATAAAAGAGAACTGAGAGTCCACAAATAAACTCTCAGACTTATGGTCAGTTGATGATTTTGTTTTTGGTTTTTTGAAATAGGGTCTCCCTTTGTAGCTCAGGCTGGCCTCAAACTTGAGGCAGTCCTTCTGCCTCAGCCTCCGGAGCGCTGGGATTAAAGGTGTGCACCACCACACCCAGCTCATGACTTTTTGACAAGGGTGCTGAGAGCAGTCAGTGGACAGAGTCTATCACCTTTTCGAAAAATGCTGCCAGAATAGGTGGATATCACATGCAAAAGAATGAAGTTGAATTTTTTGTATCATTTATGAAAATTCACTCAAAGTGGATCAAAGATCTAAACATAAAAGCTAAAGTTATGAAATTCTTAGGAGGAAACGTCAGCATAAATCTTTGTATTAGACAAATGGTCTAGTATCCAGAATATAGAAAGAACTGCTGTAACTCAAAAAGGACAAATTGTTTTCTAGGCACGATGGCACAGTCCTATAATCCCAGTACTCTGGGAAGCTGAGGCAGGAGGATTACAAGTTCCAGCCTACCCTGATGAATTTAGGGACTTAGCAAGATGGTGTCTCTAAAGTTAAGAAAAGGGCTGAGGATTTGGCATAATTTTCAATTCTGAGGCCCTGGCTTCAATCCCCAGTACTGCAAAAACAACAAAAATTGCTTCATAAAATGAGTGTAGCATTTGAATAGACTTATCCAAAGAAGACATACAAAGAGCCAATAAGTACAGGAAAACGTGCATTCATTATTAGCAAACATTTCAAAATCATAACAAACCTCCCCATGACCACTAGAGGGCTATAATTTTTTAAAGAGACAGTGACACATTCTGTTAAGAATGTGAAAGTGTACAACAGTGCAGCCACTTTGAACGTTAGTTTAGCAGCATATTCATTTTCCTGTGCTCCAAAGATTGCCATGATAATGGCCTAAAACAACATAAACTTAATCTCTTCCTGTCCAGAGGGCCTTAGGATTTCGGAATCATTTTCACTGGGCTGAAGTCAAGGTGTTAGAATGAATATGTTTCCTTCCCCTTTCAGCTTCTAGCAGGGAGACTGGTGTTCCTGGGCTTGCGGCCCATTCTCTATTTTCTTTTTTTGTTTTTGCTTTTTTGAGACAGGGTCTTGCTCTGTAGTTCAAGCTTGCCCTGAGCTCTGTATGCAGCCCAGGCAAGCCTTGAACTCACAGCAATCCTCTTGCCTCTGCCTCCTGAATGCTGGGATTACAGGTGTGAGCCATCATACCTGGCACTGTGATATGTCGTTCTGATTGCTGCTGGCGTGAGTTTTCACACCTGGCATTGCTGTAAGTGGTTACTGGGGATCAAACCTGGGACCTTGAGCTTGCAAGGGCTAAAGGAGCCACTGGGCTAAATCCTTGCCCCCTGCCCCCATTACCCATTTTCAAGGCACATCACACCTCTTTCTGTTCTGATCCCTGCCTTCAACCTTACAAGAATGCTGTGGTTCAATCAAGCCACCTAAAGAACCCAGGAAGATCTCCCCATCTCAAGATCCTTAACTTAATCACATCTTCAAAGACCCTTTTTTCATAAGGCAACAGTCATAGGTTCTGGGGAGTAGGAGATACAGACATTTGAGAGACTGTTATTCACATAACACAAGGGTTAAGCAGAAAATCAGCTTAAAATTCAATAATCCTAGATGTACTTTCAAAGAAATGGCAAACAGGCCCTGCAAAAACTTGTACCCAGGTGCTAATGGCAGCATTGATCATAATAATCAAAATGTAGAAACAACCCTAATGTCCACCAACTAACAGATGGATAAACAAAATGTAGTCTACTCATAAAATGGAATATTATTCAGCAAAAAGAGCATGCAGTAAGGATACATGCTACAACATGAGTTTGTGAACCTCAGAAATTGTATGCTGAGTGGAAGATGTAGATTCATCTTTGTCAGAGAATGACAATAATGGGTATGGAGTTTCCATCTGAGGTAAGGAGTATGTTCTGGAATGAGCTAGTTAGTGGTGGTGGTTACACAACCTTGTAAATAACAGAAAGCACTGATTATATACTTTAAAAGGGTGGACTTAGAGATATGTAAATTATGTCTTACTTTTAAAATATATGAATAAGATAAAAGGGAAAATGATTCTTTTTTTTTTTTTTTCCATAGCTTTGTTTCATTCTTCCCTTGGTTGGTGGAAACCCGAGGGACTACTGTGGGAGTTAAATAGATAAAAGGTTCATATTCCTATGGCAATTCAGAGAATGATTTTACCCATTACACTGGAGGAGGAGTCATCTATCATTGGATGCACTTGACAAAACTGAACCACTCTGCCTCTGAGAGCCATGGGGTCCACAGGATGCACATGAACAATACAGGCAAACTAGACAGGAGTGTGCCACAGATGGCATGTAAATTCAATAGTGCTGCATCCTAAGGGGGAAGACTTCCTGGTCAGGGCATTGAGGATTCACTAAAACAGGACTGGCTTTAAAATTCATGCAGGATTTACATGTCATGAGGTCAGAGAGGTGGAGAGTGCAGCACAAAGGACAGCATTCAAGTCCTGGAAAAGCCTTGTGAAGGGACAGGGTGCCTCGACTGAGACATAATTTCTGTAAATAAATCCCCAGGTTTAGGGGCAGTGAGTGAATTCGCGGTGACAGGTAGCACTTTCTCCACTCCCATTACAGTCTGGGCCCCACAGATTCCCAGGCATGAGATTTGGTAGAGACTCAGCTTTTTGACAAGGACACTTGGGCTCTACCAGTGATCTCTCCATTAAGAACTTAAGTTAGAATCTGCAAACTCTGCATCTTGAACACTCTCAAGCCAGAGAAAAGGCTCTCAAGCACAGGCTCTCGAGCCAAGTTGATACATTTGCACACAACTGGGAAATACCATATTCTGACATACCACTTCGGGGATTAGATCAGGGTAGAGGTAGGGGATATTCCTTCTCTTTAATGTCTGCTCGTCTTTCCTGGCCTTCCGGAGCTCCAGGCTAAGTGCCATCCTCTGTCGCCGCCTCACCTAGTAAGGAAAAGAAGGCAATTGAAGCAGTTAGAGCCGGGGAGCTAGGAAGCCAGGGTACTACCCCATTCGGCCTTAAGGACATGTTTCAAAGCATCTGATTCATTTTTACAGATGCAGAAGGCTGGGAGAGTTAAGATCACATAGTAAATCATTTCATCTCTATTTACCTCTCTGCTGTCTCCTCCTCTTTTACCTCTAGGACTCACTTGTCCTCCCTGTGAGGAACGGCCAGTCTCACCCTGGATAGACCAGGATTCTCAGCTGGAAGTAAAGCGTCCCACCGCGCACGGGGTCTGAAACCCCTTCATGAATGCTGATTGGTTCCTGAAGACAATGCCTGCTTCCTGGATAAGCCAGCCTGGGCCTTCCAGTGGTGGCTAGAGAGGTGGGACTGGTCCTGTAAGGATCACCCATGGGTGGCTGCACTGACCGTGCCATTTAAACCTTGATCCAGACCCAGAAGTTTCATTTGGACAACAGACCAAGGAAGCTTAACAGTTTTTAAAAAAACTTTTCTAAAATCAGTCACCAACTCACAAATAATACTGAAAACCTGGAGGAATGCCATGGACTTTCTGGATAAGTGAAGTTAAGCTTAGGATTTTCAAACAGCAATTACAATCATGTGTCACTTAATGATAGGATGTTTTCTGAGAACTGGATCATTAAACAATTTTGTCACTGAGCGAACATCACAGAATACTTACACAAACTAAGGTATGGCTGTAGTGTCCTTAGGTGATATAGTGTTATGGGATCACACATGGCTTGTCATTGATTAAAAGGTTGCCATGTAGTATATGACTGTATGAGAAAGTCAGTATGTACCAGATATTGCTGGTTCCTTACATGAGTTATATAATTCTTGCTTGAAAACAAGGCCATTTCATACTTCCAAAATTATTGTATAGATTTAATGCCGTCCAATCAAAATTCCAACAGCATATCTCACAGAATCAGAAAGAACAATCATAAACTTCATTTGGAACCAAAAGAGACCTAGAATAGCAAAGGCAATTCTGGGCAACAGAGGCGAGGCCAGGGGCATCACAACCTTGACCTGAAATTATATTACAAATTGACAGTGATAAAGATAAAGATAAAGCATGGTACTGGCAAAAAAACAGACCTGAGGATCCATGAAAAAGAGTAGAAAAGGGGCCGGGGATATAGCTCAGTGGTTC
>PVIR01018626.1:0-33121 GCA_004026965.1 Petromus typicus | reverse complement strand
TCCTCCTGCCTCTGCCTCCCGAGTGCTGGGATTACAGGCGTGAGCCACCACGCCCGGCACTGTGGTATGTGGTACTGGTTGCTGCTGGGTGTGGGTCTCCACACCCAGTATTGTTATGTGGTTACCGGGGAATCGAACCTGGGTCCTTGCGCTTGCGAGACAGGCGCCGGAACCACTGAGCTAACTCCCCGGCCCCCTTAAATCTCATTTTTAAACTCTCTAGCTAAAAGATAGATTCTGCGGGGCGTGATGGCACCAGCCTGAAATCCCAGCAGTCTGGGAGGCTGAAGCAGGAGGACTCAAGTTCAAACCCAGCCTGGGCGACTCAGCAACTTAATGCCTTTCAGACGCTTGCTGCGTATTACGCAGTCCCTGTAGCTGCTGTAATCAAGACTACAGCTGGAGGGGCTAAAACATCACATATTTATCCCTCGGCTCTAGATGTTGGTGGTCTGAAATGAGGCTCACCAGCCCCAAACCAAGATGCTCTTGAGCTCATCCACTCTGGAGGCTCCAAGGGAGAATCTGTCTCCTGCCCTTGCCATCGTCTGGCGGAGCCAGCCTCCTCAGTCACGGCCTGTTCCTGTCTTTAGGGCCAACAGCTCAGCATCTTCCGGTTTCTGACACTGATGTTCCTGCTGCCCTCTTACAGACTGTTGCAGGACAGGCGTGGTGGTGCATAATGTAATCCCAGTATTCAGGAGGCTGAGACAGGAGGATTGCCACAAGGTTAAGGGCAGCCAATCCATCCCTTGGGATGACAACCAAGGTCATCTTCCACCTGAGCATCCTCGGATCCGATCACTAACGCTGTCTCATTTGATGTAAGAAGTCGCAGTCCCAAGGGGTCAGGACATGCCACCTCTTCCAGGAGCTGCTCTTCCTTCTGCTGCACCACCGGCCTGCCAAGTTTTCCTGGAAATGATCGAACAGCAAGTACTTGAGGCTTTGCAGGTACAAACCAGGCGTCACAGTTTGAATCAAGAGTCCCCAAAAGGCGCGTGTGCTGAGGTGACGCTTGTGGAAGAGGCCTGGGCTGCAGGTACTGAGCAGCACACAAAATGAGCTCGGAGCCCAGGGCGCCATGAGGGGTGGGCCCCCGCTGCGGAGACAGGTCCCCAGGGACCTGACTGGAAGTGTACTTTCCTGCCCTGCCCTTTTCTCCTTTCCCCTGTGAGGGGAGCACTTCTGCTGAGACATTTCTTTTTTTTTGAGACAGGTTCTCACTTTGTGGTTCAAGCTGGCCCTGAGCTCAGCCTCCAACTCACATCACAGCAATCTTCCTGCCTCTGCCTCCCGAGTGCTGGGATTACAGGCATGAGCCACCACGCCTGGCACTGTGGTGTGTGGTACTGGTTGCTGCTGGGTGTGAGTCTCCACACCCAGTACTGTACGTGGTTACTGGAGGATTGAACCCGGGCCCTTGCGCTTGGTGAGACAGGCGCTGGAACTACTGAGCTAACCCCCCGGCCTGCTGAGACATTTGTGCCCGGGAACCAGACACATGGACACATGGGCTGTGGATTGAGACTTGTGCACCCAGGACCCCGAATCACCCCTTGACCCCTTAGCTCTTTGTCAGGCGTTCTGTCCCCACCGACGGGCGATGATGCACAGGGTCTCAGTAAGTTGCCCAGGCTGGCCTTGAACTTGCCGTCCCCCTGCCTCAGCCTCCTGAGCAGCTGGGAGTACAACGGTGTGCTGCTGTGCTTGGCATAGCTATTCTCCCTCACCTGAAATACTCCCCTTTTGCCTCAGCGGCCACAATGACAACATGGCAAGCCCTCTCTGGCCCCTCCATGGCCCCGGAGCCTCCGGCCATGCACCGTTCCAGCGTGATGCGTCGTGGGTGTCCTGTGTTATTGTTAGTAGTGAGGACGTGGCTCAGTGTGCCAGGCTGGAGCGGGGCCTCACTTCCATCCTCAGCACCACAAAAAATACAGACAGAAGGGGAAGAGAGAGAAAGGATGGCATAAGCACTTTTTTTTTTGGTCGGGCTCTGTTCCAGAGTTTCTAAAAGTAGGTTATTTCATTTCACTCTCACAGTCCCCTCAGGAAGTATTATAATCACCCCACTCGATGGAGCAGAGGCTGCCCAGGACCACAGCCTGTTGTGTCACAACTGCCCTCTCAGACCTGGTCCCAGCAGTCTGTGGGGCAGCAGGGTGGTCACTGCCGTGTCCCTGGGGCTCAGCACCCACACCTCATGCACTGTGGGTGGCTACAAGGTACTGACGCCCATGCACCTGGTACACGCCTGTAATTCTGGCTACTCAGGAAGCTGAGGCAGGAGGACTGCAAATCTGAGTGGCTGTGTGAGACCCTGCCCATTTCAAAATAAAAAATAAAGAGCTGGAGATGTAGGTCTGTGCAAAAGTCCTGTGATCAGTCCCCAGTACAAAAAGTTTTAAACACACACACATGCATGCACACATACATGTGATCTAAAAGAAACATTCCTTAGCAACTAGTACTCTAAGACCCTAGATATTGATTTTATTTGTCGATGTTCTTTGAGTGATAATATCTATAGTTTAGATTGGCCTTGAATTAATGGGGACCCTTGTGCCTCCTGGTATCATAGGGGAGCCTGTGAATTATGATAAATGTATCATATGATGTTACTGAGATCGGAGACCAGGTGTGGAGAATGGTAACTCTATTATCTTTGCTAGATTCCTTTAAATCTAAAACTCCTCTAAAACATACAATTTAAGAGTATAGAGGCGTGGCAGGACATGCCTGTAATCCCTGCTACTCGGGAGGCTGAGATGGGAGGGTCACAAATTAAAAGTGGCCTGGGTAGGGCCAGGGGCTTAGCTCAGTGGTTCCGTGTGTCCGCCTGGCAAGCACAAGGTCCTGAGTTCAATTCCTGGTAACCACATGCCACAATGCCAGGTGTGGTGGATCCTGCCTGTCATCCCAGCACTCGGGAGGCAGAGGCAGGAGGATTGCTGAGTTCAAGGCTCACCTGGGCTACATAGTGAGCTCAAGGCCATTCTGAACTATAAAAAGTGAGACCCTGTCTCAAAAAAAAAAAAAAAAAAGTAACCTGGTAATATACAGAAGCCCTATCTCAGAATAAAAAAATAAAGAAAAGGGCTGGGGATAGAGCTCAATGCCCTATACCACCAAAACCAAAAAGAAGGGCTGGGGTTATAGCTCAGTGGTGCCATTCCTGACTCGAAAGTTCAAAATTCTGAGTTTGATTCCTGGTACCATTAAAAAAAAAAAAAGAAGAGATGAATGAGTGAATGAATAATTTTAGTTCGTCATTTTCTTTTCTTTGTTTTCTGTGTTGCCCAGGCTGGTCTTTTGGGGACTATGTAGTCTAGGCTTTGAACTCATTATGATGCTCCGGCTGGTCTTGATCGTCCAGTGATCTTCCCGCCACCTTAGCCTCCCAAGTGCTGGGATCACAGGTGAATGCCACCACACCCAGTGCCCAGGCTAGTCTTGAACTCCTGGCTCATGACATTTTCCTCAGCTTCCCAGGAAGTTAGCACTACAAATGCATACTACTGGGGCCCACCTAGAATTGTATTGTGTTCTTTTCTTTCTGGTCCAGAGATTGAGTGCTGAATCTTTACACTGAACAATATTCCCAGCTCTTTTAAATTTTCTAATTCTGAGACACTACCTCACTAAGTTGCTAAGTTGCCCAGGCTGGACTGAAACTTGCAATCCTCCTGCCTCAGCCTCTCAGAGTGCGGGGCCACTGATAAGCACCACCATGCCTAGATAAGGACTTGGTGACAGTCATTACAGCTTCATTTCTTTTTTTTTTTAAGGTTTTTTTGAGACAGGGTCTCAGTTTGTAGT
The DNA here is from genome assembly GCA_004026965.1 of Petromus typicus. NCBI lineage: Eukaryota > Metazoa > Chordata > Mammalia > Rodentia > Petromuridae > Petromus > Petromus typicus. The sequence goes on along the minus strand of PVIR01018626.1, from coordinate 29,299 downwards.
TCAGACTGGCCCTGAGCTCAGCCTCCAACTCACATCACAGCAATCCTCCTGCCTCTGCCTCCCGAGTGCTGGGATGACAGGCGTGAGCCACCACGCCCAGCACTGTGGTATGTGGTACTGGTTGCTGCTGGGCGTGAGTCTCCACACCCAGTATTGTATGTGGTTACGGGGATCGAACCCAGGTCCTTGCACTTGCAAGACAGGCACCGGGACCACTGAGCTAAATCCCTGGCCCTACAGCTTCATTTCTTAGAAGGCTATTTCTATACTTTCATTTGGGAATATATATAAAACAACATGCTCAATTCGCAATGCCCACTACCACCTACCAGCAAGCTCTATGTGATGATTTAAATTTTTGTTTTATTTCTAAGGCAGGGTCTCACTATGTGGTCCAGGCTAGCCTTGAACTCATGGCGATCCTCCTGCCTCTGCCTCTTGAGGGCTGGGGTCACAGTGTACAACATCACATCCAAATGTGATGATTTAAATTAATATATTTTTAAATCAGAGGAAGTTTTTGGGACAGCGTTTTGCTATGTAGTCTAGGCTGGTTTTGAATTCACTGTGTAGCTCAGGCTGGCCTCAAACGTGCACAGATCCTCTTACCTTAGTCTTCGGAGGACTGGCATCACATACATGCACCACTGCCCTTAGCAAAATTAATAAAAATTAATACAACTAAACCTTCAGTTCCTCAGGCACATATACAGTGCCCTAAGAAACAGAGATGGAAGCAACTACTGAACCGGATGGTGCTACTACTGAACATGACCATCACCTTGAAAATTTCTCTTGGGGAGCATGAAGTAAGAAAGCTACAAGCTTTTATTCAGTGTTCTCTACTCCTTGAGGTTTTTCTGATAATGCCATCTTTTCAACTTTCTTGACCATCTCCTTTCAGACCGCAACCCCTACATTCCCCCAATTTCCTTTGCTTCTTACCAACTCTCCACTGTAGGTGGAATCCACCGATTTCCAGTCCATACGTTCCGATGCAGAAACCACTGGCAATGTGTGAGCTGCGTCCTCAAAACAGTCCCATTTGGGGCCGGGGAGTTAGCTCAGTGGTTCCGGCGCCTGTCTTGCAAGCGCAAGGACCCGGGTTCGATTCCCCGGTAACCACATAACAATACTGGGTGTGGAGACCCACACCCAGCAACAACCAGTACCACATACCACAGTGCCGGGCGTGGTGGCTCACGCCTGTCATCCCAGCACTCGGGAGGCAGAGGCAGGAGGATTGTGATGTGAGTTGGAGGCTGAGCTCAGGGCCAGCCTGAACCACAAAGCGAGACCCTGTCTCAAAAAACCTAAAAACAAAAAAACAAAAAACAGTCCCATTTGAGATGTAAAATACACACTAGACTTCAACAGCACATGAAGTAAAAAACAATGTGAAAGATTTCAACTTTTTATAGTGATCACATCACACGTTGAAATATTTTGAATATATTTGGTTAAATGAAACCTTATACATGGTGGCACATTCTTCTGATTTTAGCATTGGAGAGGCTGAGGCAGGAGGATGGCTATGAGCTTGAGGCCAGCTGGGCTGCATGGAGTTCAAGCCCAGGTTGGAGTACACAGTGAAACCCTGTCTCAAAAATCAAACCAAGGGCCAGGGATTTAACTCAGTGGCAAGCGCAAGGTCCTGGAGTTCCATCCCCTGTAACCACATACAACAAAGCCGGGCACGGTGACTCACACCTACCAGCAATCAGTACCACATACCACAATGTTTGGCAGGGTGGCTTCTGCCTGTAATCCCGGCACCCGGGAGGCAGAGGCAGGAGCATTGCTGACTTCAGGACCAGCCTGAACTACAAATTGAGACCCTGTCTCAAAAAAACACTAAAAAACACGAAAACAAAAAAACCCCAACCAAACAGAACCAAATTATACTATTAAAGTTAACATCATCTTTTTCCTTTCATAAACACAGCTATAATTTAATTTTGAGTGTGTGGTGCTGGGGGTCAAACTTAGCCAGGTTCTTAATGTATGTTAAGCAGAAATCTCTACCGTGGAGCCACACCCTCATCTTATAATTTAATAAATTATATAAGCAACTGACAAATTTGTGATCTGATTAAATTTCTCCTGGACTGCACTGATTAAGAATGGAAATTATGAGCCAGAGATTTAGCTCAAATAGTACTGAGCCTACCTTAGAAGCACAAGGGCCCAGAGCTGATTCCCGGTTCAGCATTAAAAAAAAAAAGAATGTAAACTATGAAAAATATGGAGGATACACCTATAATCCCGGTGTATATAAGGCTGAGGCAGGATTGCTCCAAACTGAAGGCCAGCCTCAGCTACAACAACAGAGTGAGTTTAAGGCCAGCCTGAACTACACAGTGAGACTCCATCTCAAACACGCACACACACGCACGCACAAAGAATTACTAAAAAATTGATTTTCATTTTGGTACGGGAGATTAAATGCAGAACCTTTGCACTGAGCAATATTCCAATTCACATAACTGCCAAATTACACTTGTAGCTTGCAGATATTTCTCGATACCGCTGGTCTAGAATGTCAGTCAAAATGGATCTATTTATTTATTTACCTATATCTGTCTATATTTACATACATATTTTATTTATTTTTGTCTATTCTCTGTTCACGACCCTAACAATGACACAGGAACTTAATAAAATTTTAATAAATGTAAGAATGGGAGGCTGGGCTTCTGGGAACCCACTTGCTGTAATGGCTTGCACAGATGAAGAGCTGTTCACGTCGGGTGCCGGCTCCTGCACTGAACCTTAAGGAAACTGAGGCCTGGCGAGGTGACGTCAGTCCATGCCTAACCGTAAGTATTGCGGAAATGTCTGGACCTGGATTCGAACCTGGATCCTATTTCCATATCGCTGGCGCGCTGACCGCTCCTACCTTGCTGGGCGGCAGGGCGGTGGGATGGACAAGTGTGAAACACACGACATACGTTGGACAAGAAGCGCCTCTCCTGAGCCGCTGTCTCCAGTCCGTCTCCGGGGACCTGACTCCAGCTCCAGTCCTCCGCGGCCATCGCTGGCCACCCGCGTCTTCGGTGGCCGCCAAGCCCTTCGCAGGAGGCGCCGACCGGAAGTCCCGCCTCCGCCGCGCGCCCGAGGGCCCAGCGACAGCTACATCAACCAATGAACAGCACGTCATGGCGGGCATTGGCCAATAGGCGCGCGCGCCGGGGGGGAGTGTCCGGGCCGCGGGCCGGAGCGGGTCGTGCGCGCTGAGGAGGAGCTGCCGCTGCCGCCGCCGCCGTCGCCGTCGCCGCTGCCGCCTCCGCCGCTACCGAGGCCGAGCGGAGCCGTTAGCGCCGCGCCGCAGCCGCCCGCCCGCCCCGGAGTAGCCCCGGGCTCACCCGCCCGCGTTCAGGTGAGGCGAGAAGTCCTCGGCGGCGCCCGACTGGGTAGGCCGCGGCAGGCCTGAGCTCGCCTGACCGGGCCGCGGGCCTGCACCGTCCGAGGCCCAGGCCTCGCCGGGCCAGGAGGGGACGCTCGCGGGCCGCGGAAGGCTGGCGGGGGCCGGGCAGCGTGAGGGCCGGCGCTAGGCCCCGGGCCGGATTCCTCGGACGTCGCGAGGGGCCAGCTAGGGGACACGGCGTGGGCACGCGCCTGAGGGCCGGGCTTCGCGGCCCTGGCCAGAGCAGCTTCGGAAACCTGGGATCCGGGGGCGGAAGAGTGGAGCCGGGGCGGGGGAGCGAGGCGAGCGCCCCGGCGCGCAGAGGTCACGGCCCACGGGCTCGCTCCTCTCATAGACCTCTCAGATTCTTTTGTGGTCGTTGTCAGAGCACCGCGGACGATCCGAGGTCCCTATAGAAGCGTGCAAAACCTTCAGTACGTAGGAGAGTCCTAGAAAATTTTTAAAAATATATTTTTGATCGCCCTCTCTAATAAAAGCTGTTAGTGGGGTGTGAGACTTTTGGATTTGTAAAATGTGTGCGTGTTACAAACAAACTGCACGCAGTGGAACAATGGGGGGACAGATAGTCTTCCTTTTCCGGTGTCTTCTGCTAGGCTCGTTGAAATGGGGATCTGATAGGTACTGTGTGCAGAGGCAGAGGAGAACTTTTGCATGGGCTTGCCCAGGCAACGACACAGCCCCCGCCCCCAGCACTTGTCAATAATGTTTATGTGGTATCTCTCTGGCCAGTGCGTCAGAAAGGGGGAGATGTGCTGGCTGGAGAAATGTTTCTCAATCTAGGACTAGTGATAGTTGGGGGTCGTATAATTCTTGGTTGTGGTGGGGGCCTGCCAGATGAAGTCGAGCGGCTCCTGATGCTAGTGGCGTACTCTCTGTCTGTCTGTCCATCTCTCTCTCTCTGTCCCTCTCTCTCTCTCTCTCTCACTCTCACACACACACACACACACATTGTTAGAGGATCAAAAATATTTGCAGACATTGCCAGATATCCCCAGGAGTCGGGCCCCCTCCCTCTCCCTGCCTCTTTCTCTCCCAGTATGCACAACAACCACCACCAAATTAAATGACCTTCCACTGAAAGTTTCTAGTGCCTCATCTCTGAAACCCTTGTAGATGCTCCCAAAACCTTGCATTAGCTTGGCTGTGTTGATCCTTAGTTGTTTTATCTGTAAAAGTATTGTGCAGATGTAAGGGTGTAGGATGCCCCTGGCGTTTTCCATGGCCTATACATGGTAGGCTCTGAGTACAGAGTGTTATAAAGAAACACCAATATTTATTGACCATCTCTCACGTGCTTGACCCTTCACAGATACTGGTTCCTACTCGGAGAGGTAGGTCCGGTTATAGTTTCCATTTTAGAGATGGAGAAACAGAGGGTTAGGTGGGTCACTTGGCATTACGCTCTAAAGGGGCTAAGGTGGGATTTAATGAGGCCCTCAGACTCAAAGCCTTGACTTTGAACCCCTGCAGGAACCCTGAAGGGTAGTGTTTCAGGGAGTTCCATTCAGTTGCTATTGGACATCTGTGTGCAAGACTGTACCAGGGTTAGGCATGATGGCATACCCTTGTAATCCAGCACACAGGAGGCTGAGACAGGAGGCTCACCGTGAGTTCAAAGCCAGTGACACTTGTATGGCAAGCCCTATCTCAAAGAATCAAAACAGCAACAGCAACAACCAATGTGAGGGCCTTTTAAAAAATTCTTCTGCTTCCAGTGTCATGAAAAGATTGAAGAAGATGAACATTTCCAGATGTGGCAGGGAGTGATGCTTCTGAGGAAGCACAGGCTTGAAGGGGCAGAGCTACAGTTAGTAATTGTCGATTCAGGCCCCACTGTCCTGATGCACGATCAGTTGCCGCTTGCTCCCTGCGCCCCACCTCTGTCCTCTTTCACATTTCAGCAAGTGTTGGTTCTTGTGGGCTGGTTGTTTAACTCTTGAGCTTGATCTCTGGTACAGGGAAAAAACCGAAAACAAAAACAAGAGGTAGTTTTTGTTAGTGCGCATCTAGTCATTTCCCCCTTGATTAAAAATCTTTCTGCCGGAATAAAGCAAATTCTGTTCACCTGTATCAGTGACTTCAAAGGTGAAGTCAGCCCTAAAGTTGGAATACCAGTTCTTTCCTTTTCTAACCCTTATTTCCTTTCTGATCTCATCTGCGCAGTCCCCGACTTTCTCTCGCCTTCCTGCCAGGAGTGGGGCTTTTCCAGGCCAAGTTCACTCACCACTTGGTGCCTCCTGCAGCCGCCACTCTCCCTCCACCCCCACTGGAATCAGCTCTTCCCTGGCTTGTGTGCTCCCATTCCATTCAATTTATTGAATCGAATGAAATGCTGAACAATGTGGGAGGTGCAGTGTCGGCCTGGCGTCCCTAGGTGGCAGCAGGGAAGTGGAGAGGTGACCTGAGGCTGTGGGTCAGGGGAAGCCCAGAGAAAACCAGGCAGTCTGTGAGCCTGGCTTCTCCCTTGAACTGTGCCTGCTTCTCCGCTGGGCCTGTGCCCTGCACCAGGCTCTGTGGAGGCGATAGTACAGGGGCTGTGCATGTATAATTTCAGCCCCTCCGCAAGGGCTGGGGTAGTTATGCACTGGCTGATGTGGAAGCAGAAAGGAAGAAACTGCTGCTGAGTCCTAGGTGGACTCAGGAGATCCCTAAGTGCTTCTTGGAGGAGGGCAGATGGGGGTGGAGGAGGTAGGTGGACAACACCAGCAGTAGGACTTTTCAGGGCACAGTCACAGTGGCAAAGAAATGGAGACGGGAGCACTTGACTGGAGTTTACTTATGAAGTGACGTGGCGCATGGTGCTTCAGGGACAAGAAGGATGAAGTTGGTGGTGGGCGTACTTGCAGATCTGTGGCAGAGGGCTTGGCTGCTGTCAGGGGGGTCCTGGAGCAGCATTAGTTTCCAAAGAGGGAGTTAAGCTTCCACAAGAAGACCTGGAGCAAGACTCAGCTGAAGACCAGAAAACGAGTCAGGAGGCCATTGGATTCCTTCAGGTCAGAAACACTTTGAACAGGACCAGTGCAGCAATGGCAAGGACAGGGGAGGCTCGAGACACGGGAGTGTAGATGTGGGAAGTGAGCAAGAGAGGACAGCGCAGTTGGCTCAGCCTGTGCCTGAGTGGCAGGAGGATGAGTGCTCACTGAGAGAAAGGAGGAGGGCAAGAGAGGCGAGGTTGGTCTGTGGGTAGAGATGAGCACTTGCGTGAGTGGCAGACAGGAAGTGGGAACGTGGCAGGACTGTCCACGGGTGTGTGTTCCTGGGCTTGCTCATTGCTCCCTCCCACCCTCCAGAACGTCACTGTAAACCACCAACATAGAAACAAAACCAAACAGTCTTCAGTTGCTCAGTGTGGTGGCACACGCATGCCTGTGATCCTGGTCTAGGAGGCTGAGGCAGGAGGATAACTCTGAGTTCAAACCCAGTTTGAATTACATGGTGAGAGCCTGTCTGAAAAACAACAGTAACAAAGCTAGGTATAGTCTGGATTTGTTGGTTTGTTTTTGAGGCAGGGTCTCACTTTGTAGTTCAGGCTGGCCCTGAGCTCACTATGTAGCCCAGGCAAGCCTGGAACTCACAGCAGTCCTCCTGCCTCTGCCTCCCGAGTGCTGGGATTACAGGCACGAGCCACCATACCCAGCACTGTGGTATGGTACTGATTGCAGTGGGCGTGAGTCACCAAGCCCAGCATTGTATGTGGTTACTGGGGATTGAACCTGGGATCTTGTGCTTGCACGACAGGCGCTAGAACCGCTGAGCCAAATCCCGGGCCCTTGTTTTGGTTTTTTGAGGCAGGGTCTCACTATACTCTGGGCTGACCTTGAACTCAATGTGAAGTCCAGGCTGGCCTCGAACTCAGGGCAATCCTGCCTTAGCCTCCTGAATGCTGGGATTACAGGCATGTGCCACCTGGCACCTCCGTGCAGTCTAGAAACAAAACATTACTGTACTGTCGTAGGGAAGAGGAATGATTGCCTCCTGCAGGAGCTGAAAACCCGCACTGGGGAAACGTGACCTCAGGGTGTGAGTTTGACTAACAGGAGGGTCCAGGGGCCAGTTTTGGCAACTTGTGGAAAGGAGTGAATGTCTCTTGCTTGCCCAAGCAGGTTGTTACAATCAGAGAGGGGAGGGGGCTGTTGGAGGCAGCAAAGGCCTGAGGATCTTGGACAGGCTGTGCAGGCCTGCGTGGACCGGTTTGGCCAAGCAGAGGGACAGGATGGGAATCTTGGAGGTCAGTCTAGAAAAGTAAGCTGGGGTTAGTGACACACAGTTCCTGACTGGTCCTAATAAAGTGCTGGGCTGGGGGCAAGAGGACAACAAGCCAGACGGGGTGGGTGCAGGCCTGTGGGCTCACCCCCTCCTGGAGCTTGGGACTGGGATTGCACCTGTGTTTTGTGTGTTCCATGCCTTGCCCTGTGCCTGGCACGTCGTTGGCACTCTCTCTGTGCCAGGGGAAGGAAGGGTTAGCAGGGAGCTCAGAAGTGACTGAATCCAACTGCTCGTCAAAGGGACCTTTATGCGAGAGGAAGGAGTCACGGGAGAGGGGACAGTGCAGAGCAGCTCAGTGGCAGAGCTGTTGTCCCCAGGAACAGAAAGCAGAAGAAAGGAGGGAGGTTAGCTTTAGAGACATTCTTACAATTTGTCGAGGCGGGAGGTGACAGGGCTGTAACCAAGAACACTGGCAGGGAGCGTTAGAGACACGGCCCCCGGGAGGCTAGCAGGACTTAGTGCTCCCTCTGTGGGAGGAAGCGGGCGACTCGGATGACAGATATAGGGGAGGTGCCACCGCATGTGGTAAGTTGGGACGAGGAAGTTCGACAGGGCCAAGGACAGGAGCAACGGAGGTGAGGCGTGTGCTTCTAGAGGCAGGGCGATTGGGGCTGCACAGTCACCTGCTTTTGCTAATGAAGTAGAAGTCAGTGTTCAGCAGGTGACAGGCACTGTGCATCCCGTCCCCATGTGGAAAATCTGAGACTCGGAAGGGCTGTGACTGACTGTGGTTCAGTTGGTCAGCGGCAGGGTTAGTGTTGGAGCTCAGGTTGTCAGGCTCCGGAGTCTGTGGTTTTTCTGCTGCACTGTGTTCCTTTGCATTTCTTTGTGAGATTTTACCAGCGGGAAAGAGCTCAGACCCTTAAGGCTCTGGATCTGATCGGGCCACTTGGGCCTGTGGAAGCCCTTGGCCTGGGCCACAAGCTGGCTGTGCCTGACCACTTCACACTTGGGTTTCTCAGCTGGCTGATAGGGAATTGCTGTGACTTAACTGGAGCTGTCGCAGCCAGATAGCCTTCCCTGGTCATGGACAGGAGCCAGCAAGGAGCTGTGACACCATGTCCACCTGAGCCCTCGCCTCAAGTGGCAGTCTTAATTAGGTCAGGCCAGGCCTTCAGATTTTTCTGGCACCAGACCGTTTCCTGGGTGACCTGACCCTTTTACCTTGAAGCTGAATTTTACATCTGGGAAAGATCTTAGGAATGATTGAGTCCAAACCCCATCAGATGTGTGAAGTGTCGAGGTCAAGCTGGAGGATACATTGGACTGTTCCAGTTTTATTCAGCTCGGGTAAGCCTGCCTCATCACTGGAGTGAGCCAGGTTCTCGTGTGCCTCACAGAAATCAGTCCCACATGCACCTTCAGTGTGTATTCTTAATGTCTTCATATTTCACCTCGTGGAGGGGTAAGTGACCCTCGGGTATGAGCAGCATTGTTAATGCCACCCAGGCACAGCCAGCATTGTTTGAAAAAGTGCGGTGGAATTGAAAACCCTGAAATTATCCAAATGGAAGCATTTCCAAAGTAGTAAGAATCATTTTGCCAAAGTCAAGTTTCGGGCCAGGGTTATAGCTCAGTGCACAGCACCTACCTGGCAAGCATAAGGTCCTGAATCCAGTTCTCAGTACTGGAATAAAAAAGGTCAAAAACAAAAGGCGTCTTGCAGTTGGGTAGGTCTGGTTCTTTGGGAGGGTGCTTAGTGATGACCCTGAGACGAGGGTGCTGAATGTGTTAGTAGAATGTCATAATTTCTACCTCCTCATTTAACATAAAGAAAATACTCCAAACACACTGTTCCAGGAGCATCTGACAGGGACTGTCTGTCCTACTGTGTGACACACACTCAGTTTACCTGGGGGCTGTGAGATGACTGTTAGCCTCAGCCCTCTGGACTCCATCTTTGACAGTGGCGAAGAGCAGATCGTTACAAGTCAGAGTGATTAGGGCAGCAGGAAAGGTTTCCACTGATGGCACAGAGGCTCTAAGAACTAAACAGCCCGTTGTCCTGGGGGGGAAAGTGGCCCTTTAATGGGAGGTGAAAAGGGGGTGGATGTGCCCTGCAAGGGAAGCAGCCAAAGCAGAGGTCCCGAATGTGAGGATCTGTGGCATTTTGGGAAGAGGCCAGGGTGGGGGGCACGGAGCAGTATCACCTAGTGGGGCCTTGGATCTGAGCTCTGGAGACTGCTTTGTAATGACAGCTCAGGCCACATTTGAGCACATCCTGCCATTTACTAAAAATGTGACTGTAAAACATGTGCCGCCTCCCCCCCCCCTAGCCTGAGGGGGCAGTGACACTCAGAGGTGCTGCTTGGAGGGGGCAGGAGGCAGCGGTAACTAGGGGAGGGTTGGTGTTTTGATGGTGTTAAGGCCTGATTGTGGTCACACCTGGCTTGGCATTCATGTGGCATGAGTGCCAAGCCAGGTGGTGCAGATTTGGAAAAGATCTAGGGCATGTTGGGTGAGTGGTGTCTAGGTACCATGACCCTGCTTTGGGGGTCAGTGTCTCCCTTTTGCCAATTTACCAGATTTGGCCTGGGAAAGCTTTGACTGCCTGTCAGGAGATTCTCTTTAAATCTTAATTTTAAAATTTGCATGTGGGAAAATTTACTCTTTGGTGTAAGATTGGTTGGTTGATTTATTTGGCAGTTCTAGGGATTGAAGTGAGGGCCTTGGCCTCATCCTTTTTGTTTTCTGTCTTGAGACAGGTTCTCACTGAGTTGCCCAGGCTGACCTCAAACTTGTGATCTTCCTGCCTCTGCTCCCTGAAGAGCTGGGATGATAGATGCACACCACCTTGCCCAGCCTTTGTTTTCTAAGTCTTGACTAATGTACAGACTTGAGTGGCTGCCACCACCATTAAAATATTGCAAAGTGCTGTCAGCAGGACTGGAAAGTCCTGAAAACAAGAATATTCCCTCTCACCGCCCTCACCGGGGTCAACTCCTCCTGTCACTCCCGATGCTGGGCAGCCACGTAACACTGTTCGTGTATGATGCTGTTGACTTACGGCAGGCCTGCACCTAAGAAATCCACTGTGATTGGGAGTACCTGAAGTCTAAAATGCATTGAATACACCTTATCTACCAAAGCCTAGCCACATAGTACTCTAGAGTACAGGCCCCGAAGTACGAACGTTTGACTTGTGAACTTTCACAGGTGTACTATGTAAGACTTGCTTTGTTGGACTCAGGAATGAATGTCACTTATGAATCCTCTCCCGGAGTAGGACTCATTTGTAAGTTGGGGATCTACTGTATTGGCGTTTACCCTCATGAGCACAGCTGACTGAGAGCTGCTACTGCCCAGGGTCATGAGAGAGAACTGCCTTAGCTATCGTTAGCTCAGGAAAATTTCAAAATTTAAGATCAAAAGTATATTTTCTACAAAAGGAATATCATTTCTAACTGGCTTATCTGTCATTAGCCCAGGAAAATTTCAAAATCTAAGATCAAAAGTATATTTTCTACAAAAGGAATATCATTTCTGTACCACACGAGAGTCATTAAATTGTATCAGTATAAGTTGGGGGACCGTCTTAGCTCTCTCCAGAATGCCATCAAAATGGAATCAGGCGGCGTGTGGCCCTCAGGATGTGTGTGGGATTCATACAAGTAGCACGGATAGACAGTACCTTTTCACTGATATCACACAGGATGCCATAGCTTACCCCTGGGACCTTTGCTGGCAGGGACCCAGCCTCCCTCAGTCCTCGGGGCTCTCACCCTTGAAGGGCTTTGGGACATTGCACTGTACAGATTTTGGTGACCACAAATAAAGCCACCACAAGCATTTGTGTGTAGTAGGCTTTTATATGAATGTAGGTTATTTCTTTTGGCCAGTAGTAGGCATTTAATTAATAAGTTTATTCCAAAGTGGCTGTGACATCTTCATATTCCCACCTGCAGGGCAAGAAAGGTCTTGTCTCCATTCTGCCCAGCACTGGACCTGGTTCTTTGAGCCTTTCTGGTAGGTATGTAATGGTTTCTCCGTGAGGCTGTCATTTGCATTTTCCTAATGGCTAATGATGTTGTCACCCCCCACCAACACCCACACACTGGGGTCTCACTGGAGCTCAGGCTGCCCTGGAACTTACAGTGGTACTCCCACTTCAGCCTCCTGAGTGCCTGGATTTCAGGCGAGTGCCACCACACTCGGCTAAGTGAGCATCTTTTCTGTGCTGATTTGCCATCCAGACTTTGTCTTTGGTGCCGTACCCAAGTCTTCTGCTGTTTTTAAAATTGCATTGCTTTCTTATTGTTTTTAAAGCTTTTTAAAAAGTCCTTTGGCCAGGGATTGAGCTCACTGGTGCTGCGCCTGCCTTGTAGGCACAAGGTCCTGATACCTCTCAAAAAATGCCCCTAAAATGATGTCCTTTTCTGCAAATATTTTCTCCAGTCTGTGGATGTTAATTTTCCTGGCAACATCTTTCAGTGATAAAAGTTGAGGGGTTTTTTTTGGAGGGGGGATGTGGTTTTGGTGTTATAACTGAGAAATCTTTGCCAAGCCAAATATTACAGATTTTCTCCTAGAAATATATTTTTTTCACTTTAGAACAGAGGTCAGCAATTCTTTTCTGTCAAGAGCCAGATGGTGAATATTTTCATTTCTGTGGGCCATACGGTTGTTACTACTTAGCTGTCATTGTAGTGGAAAAACCAACCATAGACACAGTATGTAGCAAATAAAAGTAATTGTGTTCCAGTAAAACTTTATGTGTGAGAACAGGCTACCTGGTGTGACCTACAGCCTAGGAGCGTAGAGTAGAGCTGGATAGTTATTTTCCAGCTCATCTTCCGTGAAAGCACACCAAGGGGGAAAAGTGGAAAAGCGGATACCCAGTCCTTAGAGAAAGGGTGAAGAGAGGGAGAGAAAAGGGCAAAGGCGGGGAAAAGAGAAATGACCGAGCCAGTCCTGAGCACACTTTAGGATGCATTTTTACTTTTCTGTGTTAATTGATGGGCTTTGGAGTGGACTTCAGCAAGTTTTTGTTTGTCTTTGAGCTAACGGTCTATTTTTAAATCTCACAGCCAGGCTTTATTCAATGCACAGAGTTTTTCTTTATTAAACTTTAATGCTTCCTACTGAAAGTTGATATTTACTTAGCCATCCCTCTTGGATCGCCTCCGGTTTTGTATTTTTACCAGGCATAGTATAAGTACTCCTCCTGCCTGCTAACCTGTATTTGTCATTCTTTCTCTAGAGCGGCTTATTAGCCATTCCCGGGCGCAGGTAGTGTTCACGTTAAAAATCTTGCTGGCACTGCCAAAATCCTCCTCCAAAAGGGTTCTGCCGTCTTGTACTGTTGGCAGCAGTCTGAACACATGTCCCCCAGCTTCTCTGTACTAACACTGGATTTTACTGTCTCAGATTTTATCCCATCTGACTGGCAGCAAGTACCATCCCATTTTATTTCACATTTTCTTCATTGTTTGTGAAGCCGAGCTTTTTTGTGTGTGTTTATTATCCATTTGAATTGTTGGCATCTATAAGTCCTAGTCCATATCATTTCTCCACTGACCTAGTGGCAATTTGTTGGGTTTTTTTTTTTTCCTTACTAATTTGTAGAAGTCTGTATTATGTTCTCTCACCCTCAGGAGTATTGACGTTTTAGGCTGGAGAGTTCTTGGTTGTGGGTCCTCTCCTGTGCTTTGCAGAATGTTTAATTAACAGCATTTCGGCTTCTGCCCATGAGATACCAGTGGTATACTGCTGCTTCCACGGAGCCGACCAGGAATGTCTCGAGACATGGCTCAGTGTCCCCCGAAGGTCTGAATTCCCCAGTGTGAGAAGTACTGATCTAAATAACACACAGTAGGGCTGTGGATTTAGCTCAAGTGGTGCCTTGCCTACCTGGTAAGCACGAGAGCTGGAGCTCAACCCCTGGTATGACAGCAACAACAAACAATAAATATTTTCCTTCCGTTCTCTTGCTACTTATGATGCTTTTGTTATAATGCTATGAAGTCTAACTTTCCCATCTTTTTCAGTACTTAAACCCCCCCACCCCCCGCCGGGTCTCACTGTGTAGCTCAGGCTGGCCCTGAAATCACTAAGTAGCCCAGACTGACCTTGAACTCTCAATGATTCTCTTCCTTCTGCTTCTAAGTGCTGAGATTACAGGTGTGTGCATCTTCACCTGGCCCACTAGTCTTTTTTTCTTTAAAGTTCTTTTGAGGCTGGGTCTTGCTTTGTAGTTCAGGCTGGCCCTCAATTCACTATGTAGCTCAGGCTAACTCACCTCCTGCTTCTGCCTCTTGAGGGCTGGTATTACAAATGTGAGCCACCATGCCTGGTACTGATATGTGGTACCAGGGATTGAACTTGGGACCTTGCACTTACCAGACAGACACTGGAACCACTGAGCTAAATCCCTGGCTCCCACTAATCTAATTTTTGAAGAGCAGAGAACAGGCAAACCTTCAAAAACGTAATAGAAATTCTGGAAAGTTGTGCTCGTTTGGATGTTTATCTGAGAGTAAGGTGGAGAAGGCCAAGTATTTCCATTGAGAAGAGAGAAATCTGGCCTCATTCCTCTGCCAGCATTGTTTCAGGGTAGATGGGAAGTCTCCATGCAGGAGGCACAATCGAGCTGTATGTGTCTGTCACCAAAGATGTTTTTAAAGAAGGCCAGAGGTCCATCACTGGACGCTGGGCTCGCACAGTGCAAAACTGCACCTGACAATGCCTCTGAAATCTCCATGCAGTTGAGTACCTGTGGGTGAGGCAGGCAGGGATGGTTGGTTGGGCTTAAGTTGGGCCCGCCAGACAGAATCTTAAGCAGACCCAGTGTGGGCTGTGTTTCCAGGAGTGCTGTCTCGGGTCCCTAGGCTGCCTTAGTCCAGACACTGCTTCCAAGGCCGTCCCGGATTCCCAGTGTTGCTGATGGTAAAGACCTCAGCAGGCTTGAAAGAGCCCTGAAGACCAGGGTCCTCTGGTCAGTAGACTCAGAGGGCCTAACTTCTTCGCAGTGCTTTCGTCTTTGGGGATGAAGGGTGCAAAGGGCCGTTGCCTGCTGCTCAGGGACAGGCTGCATGTGGTCAGGGTGCTGGGGCTTCTCAGTATCTAGCTGGAGCCAGTGGTGTGCATTGGTTGAAGGTAGCCAGAAATCTGGAACACAGAGAGCAATACAGATGCTTTCTCGCAGCAGCTGGAGGTACAGTGCTGCGTCGTGTGGAGGTTCATGGACGTAGCTGGACTTTGAGCTGTTCTGTTATGTCTTTTGCCTTTTTCCAGAAGGTGAAATACTGGAGTAGGGACCACAGTGTGTATAGCCTTTCCAGACGATTCCTTTCACTTAGTACTGTGCATTAAAGTTCCTGCATGTCTGCCTGGGGTATAGCTCAGTACTGAAGCACTCGCCCTAGTGTACATGAGGCCCTATCCATGATCCACCAAAGAAAAATAAAGTAAAAGTTCCTCCTTGTCTTTCTGTGGCCTTCTTAGCACATGTATTTTAAGCACTGAGTAGTACTCTATTTTCTAGGTATGCTGATTAATGAGTGGAGCTGAATTGTTCTTTCACCTGCTGAAGGATGCTGTGGTGGTCTCTAGGCCTGAGTTATTATGAATGAGGCTGCTGTGAAGGTCTACAGGCAGGTTTTTGTGTAGCCATCTCTGTCCTGAGAGTGGCAAAAAGAGAGTACAAATGTAGTCATCAATTGCTTTCCTTATTCTTTAGTGTGAGCATTTGGATTTACCTGATCTTGTTTTTCCTTTGCAGATTAAAAAAAGAATACAATGTCTAATGGTTATGAAGACCACATGGCTGAAGACTGCAGGGACGACATTGGGAGAACGAATCTGATTGTCAATTACCTCCCTCAGAACATGACCCAGGACGAGCTACGAAGTCTGTTCAGCAGCATCGGTGAAGTTGAGTCAGCAAAGCTGATCCGGGATAAATTAGCAGGTAAAGAGGCTGAAGTGACTGAAGAGAGGGTCTTGGCGCTGTCCCCCGAGGCAGTCATCCCTCCCTCTGCCTGCATCCTGTCCCTCCGTGTTGGACAGCCGCAGCTCAGAGCACTAGCTGGGATGTTTCCCTTGGTTTTTTCTCACACACCAGTTTTCTGCTGCCCTACTAAGAGTTTGGATATAGGTTTCCAAAGAGGAGAAATTCTTTATATGACAGAGTACATATATAAAGTTAACAGTACAAGCCAGCGTGGTAGCACATGCCCATCATTCCAGTACTTGGGAGGCTGAGGCAGGAGGATTGTGGTGAGTTCAAGGCCAGCCTGAGCTGTATGGCAAGACCCTGTCTCAAAAGAGGGATATGGGGAGATTGGAGAATGAGGAGCTGCCAGAAATAGGGTCTGCGGTGAAAGCTGGAAGGAGCCACAGTCTGACCAAGGCCCACATGGCAAAGGGGCCCTGGGGATCCAGCTGCCTGGCCATGCTCTTACAAGTGTGTCGTGATCCACACAGACCCCCACTCCTGGTCAAGCCCACAGTGGGACCCTGAAGGCAGCTTTTTGTCTGTTTTAACCAGTCTGACTGTTAACTTGACCTTCTGCACCCATGAGCTGGAACTCTGGGGGGTCAGGCAGGGTGGCCAGAGCCCTGCTCTTCTGCTCCCCCTCAAGGAGACTGGCTTGAGTCCCATGCCTGGAGGGATGGGGGTACCTACCCGAAGGGGTCTGCAGCGGGCTGGCTCCTCTCGGGCCTGGCGTGCGGGAAGGCCTCCACTCTGAGGCACAGCGGCAGGGCTCTGGAGCAGGGCAGGCTGCATGCTGTGAAGCATTGCTGTTTGCTTCCTTCGCCATGCTGGAAGGGCTGCCTCTCCCTGGGCCACCTCCCGCCCTCCCCTCCCCCTCCCCTCACTCCCCTTCTGCAGGCTGAGGAGCACACGGTCCTCTGAGAGCACTCTGGCTGCCACCTGGTTTATAGGGATCTTGAGTCTCTAACTTGGAAATTTAATTTAAAACTTTCTTTAAAACACACTTTGTTGTGGAAAATTTCAAGTAAATATGAACAAAGAGTAGTGCACCGAGCTCAGCGTGCCCACTGTCAAGCTTCATCGACCTTCAGCCTTTTCCTAGTAACCTGAGGCTGCCTGACCCTGGATGACCCCTGTCTGATGATGTGGGAAGAATTAGCCGATTGCACGGGGTGGGCCTGATGTTTTCTCCCCTTGCCACTCTGAGGGTCTGTGATTTAATGAATACCTGTGGGCGGGGCACCCAGAGAGGTACTTCAGAGAAAGTCCAGACAGGAGCAGTGTTAGCCCGGTCCAGGGTTAAGACTCTCCCATCCTGAATGACAGAGGCCTGGCCAGTGCTTTAACTTTTGGTGCCTCTAGCAAGGCCTGCCTGGCCTGCTTAGGTCCTGAGGGAGAGAGCAAGGAGGGAGGACTGTAGCCCCAAGCTTCCCCAGAGCTGGAGGTGGAGTCTCATCAGCTGACCTTGTTTGCATGCTCACATGCCCTCCCGTGGTGTTTCCAGAGGAAGGTTTGCTGTGCTTGTGGGAATACGTGGTGTGGAGAGGCCCTTCCTGGGAGAGCTGGCTGCGAGAGCTGTGAAGGTAGCAGTGGTGTGAGCTGGAAATCCAGTCAGGCCCAAGATAAGGTGTGTCTTCTGTTCGAGCGGCAGTCCTCATGCTGGGAGTTATGCAGGCGGGCTGGGCCAGTGGCACAGCTCAGTGTCTCACCACAGGTCCTTTAGATGCAGTGAATGATGCAAGTGTGGTTGCAGATGCCTGTAATCCTAGCACGTGAGAGGCTGAGACAGGAGGAGCTCCGTGAGCTCAAGGCCAGTTGGGGCCATACAGTGAGTTCAGAGCCAGCTGGAACCACATGGCAAGCCCTGTCTCAAAAAACCAAACCAAAACAAAGGAGAGGCAGTGATTGAAGCTTCTGAACAGTTATGAAACCTGACTTCTCCTACCAACACCAGCACGTGACAGCTTTGCTGGCTGACCTGGGAGCTGTGCACTTAGATTTCACTGTCTACCTCCCCTTCAGTGACACCACTCTGAAAACTCTGGCCATCTTTTCCAGGGTAGAATTCGCATTGCCAACCCCAGCAGTCTCTTAACCCATCTCAGCCAAGTCAGCTTGCCCCACAGGTGTCTGCCCACCACGTCCCCCCTTGGAGTGTTATCCCTCCTCCCCCTTCTGACCAGCACTGCTTTCTGTGGGTCCCAGCAGGGTTGCCTTGTCAGCATTCAGAGTCCTTTCCTGGCTCCCCAACTTCCTCTGGCTCAGTTTCTCTGCATCAACACCACTGCCTCTCGGAACCGGATAAGCCTGTCTGGTTCCATGCCTGGGGGTGTTAGCGTCCCAGGCCTCAGCCGCTTGAGGCTGGGCAGCTTCTTCTGAAGTCGTGCAGTCCAGCCCGTCCAAAGGCTCTGTGTGCTGTGTGGGAGGAGAGACTGCCTGGCCCCCGTCCTGGCCCACTGACTTGTACCCTGGAGGCCAGGCTGTGTCTCATTTGCAGCTGTCCTTTTCCACCTGTAGCTAAGTCCTCAGTGTTATTCTGTGACCACAGCAGATATGGGCTGAGTGATGGCTTCAGCTCCATGTAACCCGTTAGTCTCACCCCGACCAGAAAGCCTCCTGACCGCAGCCCTTCAGCACCACAGTTCCTCTATTCTAAACTGCGTTGTCCTGGAAGCTGCCCATTCATGTCCAACATCCCCGTCTTAGTGGGTGGCCCCGCTGTCCACACAGTGGGTTGGTCAGAAACCGAAAGGTGAACTTCAGGGTCACGGGTGGCAGACACATGGCGCAGCAGCCCGTCGGTAGCATCGGAAGCTCTCGAAGGTCTGCCATCTCTGTCCTGGACGTCTTTGCAGTCTGTCCCACGCTGCATCTCCTGGGGACGTAGTCCAGCCCACCATTGCCTTTGCATGCGCTCTCTCTGTGGCCTCTAAACTGCACCTGTTTCCTTCTGGATGTTCTTACTGCAGCAGAGAGGCCTCTTCTGCAGCCCTGTGACCTTGCTGTTGTCCTCAACACTCTTCGGGTCCTGGCCTGAGCTCCCTGCCCCACCCAGAAGCATCAGAGGCATACCTGTGGGTTTCCATAGCAACTGGAAGGCCCTGTACCAGGAGTTTCCAGACTCTATCGAGGTTAGAACTTTCTCCTCTAGTAATCACCGCAGTTCTCAGAAGTACTGGTAACTTCTGTAGCTCTAGGTGTAGCCACAGTACTTGATGAATGAACGAGTGAATGGTGCTAAGAATTGGGAAAGTTCAGATCAGTACTCCAGTTCATGCAGCAAATGTTTATCAGACTGGGCACGGGGCAGGCTAGGAATGGACGTGGTTGTGCCTGGGATGAAAGGGTTTACAGTTGCTGGCCTGAAGGTGGAGGATAAGTGGTTCCCAGTCACCTGTCAGCTCATGGCCCTTGTCATTGGCTGTCCTGTCCACAAATACTAGCTGCAGAATGCCGCCACGGCATCCAGAAGTGCCACCTTGTGTCTTCCTGCACAGCCCTGCCTACTCTTCACCTGTGTCTGGCCTCTGCAGTAGCCCATCTGACCCAGGGCCGGAGCCAGCCCTCTGCCCTCATGCTTGTGCCACATCCACTGACCCAGTTCCAAGTGTCAGCTTCTGTCTTGTTACCGCTCTTCTGTGGCCAGGACAAAGCCGTACCCTGCCATGCAGCTCCAGGGCCCCTGCTTCCCATTGGCCCTCCTCTAGCCCAGGCTGCCTGCGTGTTATTTCCCAGATAGCCCTGCTCCTGCCCTCAGGGTTTCCCCTGCACCCCTTCCTGGTGCAAGAATGCCCACCCTGCTATGCTGGCCTGGACACTTTTCTTGACATGAGTCATCTTAAGTGTGAGACAGACAGGAAGAGAAGCTCAAGGCGCCCATCGTCCCACTGTGGTTTGTGTTGGGGCATATCCTTCTGCGCTTTTATCGTCCTGCTCATCAGAAGCCATCCTGCTGTGTTACCGAAGCAGACTGGTGCCCCTCAGGCTGTACAGTAAACTGACTTTTCTTTTATACCTGGACATTGTTTTGGTCACTGAACATTGCACTGTATCATCACAGTAGTTGTATGGTAACCAGTTTTCCATATTTCCATAGTTATAAGCCTTGCTGAGATAAATATCCTGACACCAGTCTTTGCTTGTTGGCTGTTTCTATGGAAGGTCTAGCAGATGGGAAAGTGTCCTTCTAAGAATCCTTTCACTCTGCTCTGCCATCCCCTGGGTCTGTCAGGGTTTCTCTGCAGCCAGAGATGTGATGAATGACATTTGATCATGGTGCTGATTCACATTTCTGGTGATGTTTGTCACTGTTGCATATAGGCTGTTTGTATTCCTTCTTTTGTAAGATGCTCTTCCTGTCCTTTGCCCACTTTCTTTCTTTTGTGCCCCTTTGCTGTTTCTTACCTCTTGCCAGTGAATTCACTCTCTATCACCACCCTGAGACCCAGCCTGTGTCTCTTAGTGAACCCTTTTCTGGAGCCACGTAGATCTTTAAAGAGAGAGGCCACTGTACTACCGGCAGCACTGCGGTATCTGAGAACACTGCGGGACTGAGTGTATACGCGGCAGAGTGGGGCAGGATTGTGGGACGTCGTGTCTGGAAAGGGAAGGCACAGGCCGAGTCTTCCCACAGGGGTTCACCAGGACTCCTCCGATCATCACTAGCACCGAGGCACTTGGAGAAGTTTTGGGGCCCCACCCACATGCACCCCATCAGCCACTCTGGGGAATTACTTCTGTCAGCTGGGTTTGAATGGCCTGGAGCACCAGGGAACAGAACCCTGCTGTGGCCAGAATGTGTCCCTACAGTTTGGGAAGACAGTTCAGGAGGCGCCGGCCACTGCAGCGTCCACAGACCTCAGACTCAGGCTTTGTGTGGGCCTCTTCCTCACATATCATCTCTCCTTCCCTTTCTTCAGCCATCACCCACCGGGGGCTCCAAGTTGCCCTCCAGCTCCAAATCGTGGCGGACCCTGCTTCCTACGCAGACAGCAGCCTGCACAGGAGCTGGGCCGGGCCCTTGGACCTCCCTTGCTCTCGCTGCCTGGGCTGAACTCCGTCTCTCCTAAAGGGGACACCACCAGAGAGAAGGCAAGGGAAGCACTCAGCCCTGTGAATTTGCACACTGCAGAGTCCATGGCTCCAGGCTGCCGCTGGCTCTGCGAACTGCGTCACTCCTGTACTCCACACACCTGGAGCAGGCAGTGTGCAGAACGAGCTGCTTCTGCTCAGACCTTTCCTCAGACACCTGCTCAGTGTGCATCGGCAAGGCCAGCATTGCTCCTTCCGGCTGCTGGTGCCCACCTCCCCCTCTGCAATCCCTGGGTGCTTTGTCTTGTTGCCCTCCTGCCCATGCGTCCTCCCTCATTGCACATCTCGACTGGCTCACAGGTGCTTCACTGGGCTTTGCTTGAGCTTCTGTCCCCTACTGCCCACCTCCCCTAGTGGCCACTCCCGGCCCTTCCTCTGGCCAGTTGTCTTGGTGTTGCTAGTTGCCCTTCTTATCCTGGGGCTCAGCAGTCACTGCTGCCCTGGAGACTTGGCACTTGCTGTCCATTGTGACTGCTTGAGCCCAGCACACTTCGGTCTGGCCAGCACAGCGGAGCTCATGCCTATGAGCCTGCTCAGAGCCTTGGCCTGGGAGTCTTTGCCTTCCACATCTGGTTTTCTGCTGGACCTCCCGTAGGTGTGGCAGCTTTCCTTGTGACAGCAGTTGTCCTCTGTCCTGAACATCCTAGTGCCCTGTGGTAGGGGGTCACAGGCGGGTGGAACAGTGGCCCCGAGGAGGTGTGATGTTGCAGGTAGGCTCTTGTATTGCCTGGAAGCACCTAATGGTGGAGGAAGCACAGCTGAGATGCTTCTGTGTCCTAAAGGTCAGGCAGGTCCCAGTGCTGCCAGGGTCAGGGAGATGCCCTGAGAGGCTGTGAGGCAGCACCCGAGAGTCAGCGGTGGCTGCCCTGGGGTCCAGCCAGGGTCTCAGCTCCACTGGGACTGGCAGGGATTCGAGGAGCCAGCAGTGACTAATGACGCAGGGCGAAGCCTGGCAGGAGTCCTCGGTGGGGCTGGCTTTCCCAGAAGTGCCGAGGTGCCGAGGAGGTAGAGCCAGCGGTGCGGGGTCGGGCAGAGTGGGGAGAGTCCCCACGGGGAGAGCTGAGGTGCTCCATCCGGGGTCTTGGCCGATAGGTCAGGCTGCATGCCCGGGGCACCATGGAGTGGACAGGGAGCAGAGGAGAGGTTGGGACTCCTCCCTGCGGCTTTCTGTTCTTGGGATTAACATATCATCTGGGCTCTTTGTGAGTCCTGCCGTCCCACGCTGGGGCCGCCAGTAGTTTTCAGAGGTGGCTGCAACTCCTCGCTCTCTTTGGTCTTTAGACCCCAGTCTCGAATCTGTTGAGATTTTTTTGTTTGCTTTTTTGAGACAGGGTCTCGCTCTTTGTAGTTCAGGCTGGCCCTGAGCTTACTATGTAGCCCAGGCCAGCCTTGAACTCTTGGCAATCCTCCTGCCTCTGCCTCCCGAGTGCTGGGATTGCAGGTGTGAGCCACCACACCCAGAATTATGGTATGTGGTTATTGCCCCCCGACTTTTTTTTTTTTTTTAGAAATATGGGTTTAGAGGACTAGAGATTTAGCTCAAGTAGTACCGTGCCTACCTTGGAAGCACAAGGGCCCAAGTTCGATCCCCAGTACCACAAAAAAAGAAAAAACAAAAACAAACCAAGGTATCTATTCCCACCATAAAAATTTCTGGGCCCAAACATTTAGCTTAGGGGTTCTGACGTCTGCCTTGCAAGTGCAAGGTCCCAAGTTTGATCCCCGGTAACCACATACAGCAGTGCTGGCGTGGTGGCTCTCACCTTAATCCCATCACTCGGGAGGCAGAGACAGGAGGATTGCTGTGAGCTTGAGGACAGCCTGAGCTACATAGTGAGTGCGGGGCCGTTGTGAACTACAAAGTGAGATCCTGACTCAAAAAATTAAAAAAAAAAAATCTGGGTTTAGAAGGTCATGTTTTGTTGGTTTAGAAAACAGTTCTGTGCAGTATTACAAACAGTGGATATAAGGTGATGCACCCTGAAGAAATAAGACCCTGCAAATGTCCACTGTGCTGTGGGACTACTTCCAGAGCAGGGCGCTGGGGAGCCAGGCAGTGCAGACCTTCGCAAACCCACGACCAGGTGAGCAGTCACAGTGCCCTCCACCCCAGGTAGGCTATGACAAGAGGGACAGTTCCCCTGTGACTTCCTCCCCAAAACCAGCCAGCCTTGCTCAGTGTGGGGAAAGCACCACACACACGTCAGGGCTGTTCTGCAAAAGCCCAGCCAGGCCTCCTCCAGACCGGTGGGGCCACAAGGAGTAAGGGCTCTGAGATGCTGCCACGGCCCAGGGTCTGAGGACACGTGGCGGCGGGTAGGTGCAGAGTGCTGGCCTGGGTGGAAGAAAAGTAAGCGGCGAGTCAAGTGGAAATGGTGCAGGTGTCGTTTGGGTCCTGTACCAGATGCACCCTGCTCATCACTGCCTTGTCCTGGAGCAGGAGCTGAAGGGCACTGGGCCTCCTGTTCCCTCCAGGGGAAGGTGTGGCTGCGTGTCCCCCTAGGCCACCCTCATCTTGCTCCCAGCAGCTTCTCTCCTGGGTCTCCTCGCTGCACTTGGTCTGCCCTGGTGCCCACGTCGAGGTGGCGTGTCTCACAGACGGATGGCATCTGCACCGGGGAGAGCCTGGAACCTTGGCTGGGACTGGGGCTGGGGCTCCTCCCAGCTCTGGCTTCCCCTTGGGGCCCGTTCCAGCCCGCTCCTCAGCGGGTCCAGTGGGCCCCACATCCGTTAGGGAGTAATGGCACCAGTATGAGGTGGGGCTAGGATTTAGAGTCTTCTCATGGAGGACAAGCTGGAAAAGGGTCAGCAGTTGCCCTCAGGCTCTGCCTTGCCAAGGCCCTACAGCCCAGAAGACTGGTCGTAATGTTTTATTACATTGTATATAACTTTATTAACTTGCAAGAATGGCTTGTTTATTGCAAACAGATATGAATTTGCCCAGGAAAGCTAGAAAGCTTGCCCTGTCTCTAGCCCACATACACAGTGGCCACTGCTCTGGACCCTTCCAAGTGTGACCTACTCTTTCCTCTGACCTTGCCCTTGACCCTGGTTAACTGGCTCTCCTGGTTCTGCTGTGTTCCACCCACCACTTGCTGCAACCGGTTTACCAGTGTCCTTGTGTTCTCCTACACAGGTCACAGCTTGGGCTATGGCTTTGTAAACTATGTGACCGCAAAGGACGCAGAGAGAGCAATCAACACACTTAACGGCCTGCGGCTCCAGTCCAAAACCATTAAGGTAAAGAGACATGATCCTCCACTCTTCCATTCCCGTCTGGGGCAGCGTCCTGTCGATGCCTGGCTTAGCCTCTGTCACCAAGCAGCTGTTGGCACAGCCACTCCTCTGAGATCTTGATTTCTTGGCATCGGGGAGCCTGGTCACCGTGCCCTTGGTGGTGACCACCCCCGGCTTTTCAAGGTAGCTCATGGGCTCCTCAGCCTCACCTCGCCAGACCTCACAGGCAAGGTCTGGTGAAGGAGACAAACACAGGGTTAGGTCTCACTGTGGCCCAGGATGTCCCTGGAATGTCGGCTCACAAGCAGCCTCCTTCACCAGACCTTGCCTGTCTCTTTGGCCTCCCTCACCACAGTCAGCCCCCCACGAGCGTGTGGCCGGCTCTGCCCTCCAGTGACTCCTGTCCCCGAGCTTCAACTGCTCTTGGTTGTAATTACTTGATGGCCACACCTCCCTGGAGCCACCCATGCCGTGTGCTAGGGCCGCGCAATGGAGGCTGGTGACAAAACCCTTGTGTTCTGCAGGAGCTCCAGGCTGTCTGTCCTAAGGCTAGGGCTCCCCAGTTCTTTGTAAACACGATTCTGTCTGCACGGCCCGGCCCCATGTGAATCTGGTGCTTCTACCTCTTCCCAATCAATGTGGACAGGAAATAGCTCTTCCCGAGGCCAAGAGTGGTGCCCCAGTCTTCTGGGGAGCAGCCTGGGGAGGTGCTGCCATCGCTTGTCACCTGGCCCAGTGCGGACGGAAGGCAGGGTCTGACTTGCAGTGGCATTCCACCACTCTCCTAGTTCGGGAACAAACCAGTCCCTTGGACATGAGACCCTTGGTCCTCATCTCTTCCTGTCACCTAGCTGGGAAGTGCTGCTGAGCTGGCGTCTGGAGCGTTATTGAGGGGTGTTCTTCTATAGGCACGAGTGGCTCCAGGGCCCAGCCCTCTGACCACGTGCCCTTCCATAGGTGTCTGCTATGTGCCTGCACCTCTGGGCATCTCCCAGTGTTTGCTCCGTGGAGTCAGTCAAGTAAATGCCATAGTGCCCCAGATGGTGACAAAGACAGTGGCCTAAGCAGGGACAGGAGACCAACACACTATGTAGGTGCAGAGGCAGTGGAAACTCCAGGTCAGAGTGTCAGCTCGGGCAGCTGTGATATCACTCCCAGAGCAGGGAACTCAAACCACAAAAAGTAGATACATCTCAGTTGCCCACATGAGCTTGTCTGGAAGGCCCAGGTCAGGCTGCCTGCCCTACTGGGGCAGGATGTGCCCAGGCCATCTGCTGCAGCCCCAGCACTCTGGGATTGCTGGCAATCCTGTCAGTTCTGGGCTTGGAGAAGCCCCACACTTTTCTGCCTCCCAGTATGCCTGTGTCCATGCTCCGCTTGGTACGGGGACACAGTCACAGTGAGTCAGGGCCTCCTCTTAGCTAAGTGCTTCTGCAAGGAACTCATCTCTGACTCAGGTCACATTCCAAGCTCCTGGAGGTGTGCGTTTGGGTTCAGGAGTGGTGACACGCAGTGTCACCCCGTACAGATTTCCCAGGAATGGGACAGGAGAGGACTTAGTCGGTGTGTGGCCAGATGCCATGGAGCAGGACTCAGCCACACCCTGAGGGTCCGCGCACTCCTCCTCTGCGAGCACTGGGAGTAGAGGGCCGTGGCAAGACAGGCCTGATCTGGGCCGTGGAGCCGCCATGCATCTGGGACTTTGGGCCTGGGAGCAGACAGGAGAGCATCGAGGGAAGGCCTGTGTGCCCAGCTCCGCTTCCTCAGAGACCTCCAGCCCTCACGACCTGGCATCCTCAGCATCCTTCCTGCCTGGTGCCTGCTGAGAGGCAGGTCCTCTGCCTAGGCCTAAGCCCCCGCCTCCTCCACTTGCTCCCTGAGCCCAGTGCCCAGCCTCCCCTGGTGGTTACGAGTCCCATCCTGCCAGGCCCCACCTTTACAGATAGAGGCTTCCCATTGCAGCTGCTCCGTGTTGCTCCTTCTGTCTGTGGTTCCCACACAGCCATCAGCCTTCACCTTTGAAGGCACTGCACACCTTTTCTTGACATTGCTTCTCGCTCCTAGCCCTCCTCTTCAGTCAGGCATGCCATAGTCAACACTTGAGGCTGAGGCAGGAGGATCCTACATTCGAGACAGCCTTGGCTACATGCTACATACTGAGCTCCCCTCTCAAAAGTTAACAAAATACTGAACGCTTGCATACTGGACTCAAGGCTCCCCAAGACTCGCAGGCCCCGTGGCTTGTGTGGACAGCTCCCCGTGGGCAGGGGTGTTGTGTTCTCTCAGAGAGACTCCCAGCTGTGCGTGCTGCACCACCAGCTGTCAACGGCACAGCCCAGGGCCAGACTCAGCTCTCCCGGCGTGAGAAGAGCAGGTGGGCTCAGCTGCCTCCATGGGTGTGGAGCCAGTCTCCTGACCTAGGAGTGGGTTAGCGTCCAGGCTGGGTGGGGGAGGAAATGTGACGAGCCGCCCACGTGTCCCCTGCAGGTGACAGAGGTTACCAGTGAGAAATGGTTCTGCTCTCAGTCTCCTAGTCCAGTGTTAGCTGTCCTTAACCCAGGTTGTAGGGTGCTTGCAGCCTCGGTACTTCAGCCACACACCTGTCTTAATCATAGAGAGTGGTTTTGTTTTTAAGGTGTCTTATGCGCGCCCGAGCTCAGAGGTCATCAAAGATGCCAACTTGTACATCAGCGGCCTCCCGAGGACCATGACTCAGAAGGATGTGGAGGACATGTTTTCTCGGTTCGGGCGAATCATCAACTCCCGAGTCCTTGTGGATCAGACCACAGGTACAGCGGATGCCCTGGGATAGGCCGCGGAGCTTCCTCCAGGCCGGGCCCAGCCAGCCGGGAGACTGATCCCTGCTGAGGATTTCAGTGACGTTAGTCACTCTGGAGACAAGGGCAGAATCGAAAAGAGAGGCTGAGGGCACTGAAAGGAGGGAGCACTGTGATTAGGCCACCATTTTATAGCGAAAACACCCAGAAATCCTGGCTCCTCTTCCCAGGCACCTGCTGCCAGCTGTCTGCACCCGTTCTCATTGCAGGCAGGCAGTGTGTATGTCTGCTGAGGCCCCACGTCCCCACTTTGCTGCCCAGAGGTGACGAAGTAGCTGTTTCAGAAGAGACCACCCCAGGCCCCCAACTGGAGCTCTCTGTGGCACAGGACCCAGGCTTCCCTTCCTCCAAGCTCCACGGTGTCCTTATCTGAAGAGTGGGGGTCAGGGCATACCTGCCTTAAAATCCTCTGCTCTTCCTGCAGGAGTGGGGATTTGCAGACACACCAGAACAGATCTCTGTCCTCGGGCTCAGCGACACGCACCGTGTGTCTGCGGTGGGTCTCCCTAGTGCCATGCAGCTGTGTGCCATCTCACCCATGGGGTTCAGTGCGCAGGGGGAGTGCAGCTCTGAGGCCACTTCCCATTTGACAGACTGCAGCACCCCTGGGGAGCTGCCCAGGGCTCCCCTCATGAGCTGTGGCCTCTGCAGTGTGGGCCTGTGGAGGAATTCTTGCTGGGTCTGGGGCGCAGGGCTGTGCACACCAGCTTTGTGTCCCCTCTCAGCTGCGTGCCCTGGAGGAGTGCTCCTGGCAGCCTCTCTGTCTTCTCCCATTGGCTCGGGCAGCTCTGCTGGAGCCACTGAGCCACAGTCCCTGCTGGGACCTGAGGAGGGAAGGGGCTGCGACAGGCAGGCCAAGGCTTGGTGGGCTCGGTGGTGGTAGGGCCCTGGGCGTGGCTGCAGTTGGGTCAGGTGCCCTATGCCAGTGCAACTTAGGGTCCCTCATGCAAGTCCTAAAGTCTGCCCTTGCTTTGGGATGGATGGGACCCCAGGTCTAGACCATAAGTTTCTTATGGCCCCCAGAGTCCCTGATCTTGACCCTGAAGGCCAGTTTATAGGACACGGCTGGCCAGGACATGATGCGTTCATACCACTTCTGGCACCTGAGCACCTTGCGTGGGTTGACCAGATGTGTGTGGTCAGCTCCTTGCCCTCCTTTTCTGCACCCATCATGGACTGCTCTACCCAGCCTCTGTCCAGCTATGGCCCAGCACGGCGGGGAGGGGTCGTCAGCAGCACTCAAGGGGAGCCCCCTCCTTGGACGATGCACCCCACCACCTGGCTTTCCTGGGCTCCCTTTAGCTTCTCCAACACACACATCCCCACCTTGTCGAGAACGGTCACTTCTGCAGATGGTGCCCCTGGTCTGTTGGCTGGAATTTTGCCCCTTTCCTCTCTGCAAACGTTGGTGTCTCGGGATCACACCCCACGTTAGCCATGAATCTCACGGTGGCGTGCAGAACCCTCGTGCTCTCCCTCAGCCTTCACTGCCACCCCGTACCTCTTCCCAGTGAAGAGGGTACCACAGAGGACCCCCTCTCAGCCCTTCCCTCACCCCTGGGTACTCACCCTGGGGTGCAGAACTGGAGAGCAGTCTGTGTGCTACAGGGTGACAGCTTGGAGTGGCTGCCTGCCACGCTGCGTCGACTGCACAAGCTGCTGTTGCCAGCTGCTTGTAAGGCCCCGGGGCGGAGGAGAGAAAGGGTGAAGAAACTGGGGTGCTGTCCCAAGAATCTTTGCACCCTGAGGCGGGTGTGGCAGCGCATGCCTGTAATCCCAGCTACTCCAGAGTTGGACACAGGATCACGGTGCGGAGCCGGCCTAGGCAGCCTTAGTTTCTTTCTTCTTATCATCATTATGAACTTTATTAGTTCACGCCTATGAGATTGTGCCATTTCTCAGGCTCTGCTTTTAACTTTAAAAACACTATAAAAAATAAAAATAGAGCAGAGCCATCCTCAGAAGGCATGCATTCATTAACTTGATGACTGTCTCCCTACGTGCAGTGTCACTCTCTTTCCCTCCGTGTTTTCTTCAGTTCACTTGGGAAGTGTTTGTTTGAAGCCCCTGTGCAGATCCAGACAAGGAGACCACTCTCACGAGCACCGGCTTCCTGCCAGCCCCCCGCGGGCGGCCGTGGGGAGCTGCCGTAGCTCTCTAACTGCTTGCCTAGAGTCAGCTTTACACGTAGGTTTACAGCTCGGCCCAAGCTGGCCTGCATGTGCTTAAGAGTAAACCAAATGTGGGCCGGGGAGTTAGCTCAGTGGTTCCGGTGCTTGTCTCGCAAGCGCAAGGACCCGGGTTCAATTCCCTGGTAACCACATAACAATACTGGGTGTGGAGACCCACACCCAGCAGCAACCAGTACCACATACCACAGCGCTGGGCGTGGTGGCTCACGCCTGTAATCCCAGCACTCGGGAGGCAGAGGCAGGAGGATTGTGATGTGAGTTTGAGGCTGAGCTCAGGGCCAGCCTGAACCACAAAGCGAGACCCTGTCTCAAA
>PVIR01018625.1:0-33120 GCA_004026965.1 Petromus typicus | reverse complement strand
CACAAGATGTGATCCAAGAACTCTCCTGGCTCCGTTCTGCAGCTCACCCACTGTTCTCAGCCCCTTAGCAGGTCTGGCTGAGCCAGGGGAGGGTTGGTTACGGTACGTGTGATAAGTAGCAATCTGACTGATGAGAGTCACTATCTACAGTGTGGGTGCCCCAGGTTAAAAATTAATGACACAGAAATGACTAGAACTGAAAAAGGAATATTGTAGGGGATGGTAAACAGGCCTGAGTTAAGCTGAACTGAAGAGTCCTTCTGAGTTAATAGATAACTGATCTAAATTGATTGACACAAATTTATATCTTCTGCATTCTTAAACTTATAATTTTGAGGAATTCAACTAGAAGTCCCCATTAAACAATATTTTAAGAGAAACGTATTAATTGTGTATTTTAAAATTTTCTATATAATGAATTGCATAATAGTCTGTTATGAGATTTTTGCTCTTATGGTAAGAAAAAAGCCTACTACTATTTGTTTCTGCAATAAGTAGAAGCACATTGTTCAAAGAAAACTGGGTAAAAGAATAAGGAATTGTTGTCTGTAGAAATTTTTTTTTTTTGAGACAGGGTCTCGCTTTGTAGTTCAGGCTGGCCCAGAGCTCAGCCTCAAACTCACATCACAGCAATCCTCCTGCCTCTGCCTCCCGAGTGCTGGGATTACAGGTGTGAGCCACCACGCTCGGCACTGTGGTATGTGGTACTGGTTGCTACTAGGGTGAGTCTCCATGACCAGTATTGTATGTGGTTACCAGGGATTGAATCCGGGCCATTGCGCTTGCAAGACAAGTACCAGAACCACTGAGCTAAATCCCCGGCCCCTGTCTGTAGAAATTTAAAAACAAATATAAATTCAACTTCATTTGGTTAGCTTTTTATTAGCATTATGCACTGGCAATACTAAATGAGAAATGTCTATTGGTGTAGTTAAAAAACAATTGCTTAAATTATATCAAATTTTAATAATATATTAAAGTTGAAATTAATGCGTGTATGGTACAAATTAAAACTTAGAGAAAGCATTACTAAATCACTGATCTGACTGAAAATTTATGTCTGAAGCACATGAACAATTCTCAAAACTCAACATTAAGAAAACCAAACAATCTAATTAGAAAATAAGTGAAAAATGTGAAGAGACACATAACTAAAAAAGTAGTAAGAATGGCAAATAATTATATGAAAAGATGTTAAGAAACATTAACCATTAAGACAATGAAAACTGACACTATAGTGAGATATATACACTCATTACAACAGCTATAATAAAAAATAGTGACAATGGGCTGGGGGTTTAGCTTAGTGGTTCCGGCACCTGTTTTGCAAGTGCAAGGGCCGGAGTTCAATCCTGGTAACCACATAAAACAATGCTAGGCATGGAGACTCATGCGCACTAGTAATCAGAACCACATACCACAGTGTCAGGCATGGTTGGCTCATGCCTGTAATCCCAACACTTGGGAGGCAGAAGTGGGAGGATTGCTGTGAGTTCAAAGCTGAGCTCAGGGCCAGCCTGAACTACAAAAAGTGAGATCTTGTCTCAAAAAAAAAAATACAGTGACATTATAAAATGCTAATGATTATGTACAGCAACTGAATTTCTCATACATTTTAAATGTAATGATACAGTCATTCTAGAAAATAGTTTGGCAATTTTTTGAAGGAAAAAAATCCCACTCACATACTTACTATAAAATCAGTAATTGGATAACTATCCTGAGAAATAAAAAACCTCACAAAATATATGCCCAGTTGTACACAACAGATTTCCAAAATTTGTAAATGACCAAAATGTCCTTTAATGCATGAATGATTAAATAAACTGGTATAACCGTACCATGAAACATATAGGGGAAAAACAGAACAAATTATATAGATGGCAACATAGATGGATTTCCTAAGTAGTATGTTCTGTGAAACTAATATCAAAAGTTTACCTGTGCTGTGTTATTAATTTATGCACCATTCTCTAACATTTTCTAGATGTTAGAGAATAGATTAGTAGTAGTCAAGGGTTAGACAGAGATGAGAATATGACTATAGGAGAATATGAAGCAAGAGACAGGTGTAGTCACAGGATAGCTGTGTATCTTATGTTTCTAGTTACACAAATAAACATATGCAATGGGATAAAACTGCATTAGTATTTCAATGTGGGCTCCTTGGCTTTGATCCTGCACCGTAATCATATACATTTTCACCACTGGGAAAACTGAGTGAAAGTTATTGGGTTTTGTACTTCCTGAGACTCTACAGTTATTTTACAATAAAGAATTAAAACTATTTTTAGATTGTGTTCAGGTGTTAGTCTATTTTATTCATTTGGAGTGAGGTGTATTGAGCTCTTTTTAATTGCTTTCAATACTTGAAAATTTAAGTGGCATAAAGCCCTGGAAATGATTTAGCATGTTCAGTCATATCAGCCCATCTCATGAATTTGTGTGAATCTGAAGAAGGTTATTCCACAAAACATGTGATTTCATCTATTGTAAAATGATTACAATGAGTTTACCTTGTTAAAAATATTTTATTCTTATGCGCCACAAAGTCTATCACAAAAGATGCATTTACATGTCTCTAAAGCAAATGTGTATATTTTTATATCTCTTATTCATATATTTTATGAGATATATATGGCTTACTCCTGTATTATTGATATTTTAAATAGACCTTGGTCAAGAATTGATAACTAAATTTTTTAAGAGAACATATTAAGAAAAATTTTTGTTATATATTTTGTATGGCATTGGGTATTTGGATGTCTGGATTAATAGAAATTTGGCTAGACACATTGCTTATGAAATAATCATTGTCACCATAATTCTTTTCTTCTCTTTTCTTTTAAAGTCTATTTTTAAAACTAATATTCAAAACTACTGAAGGGCTAGACTTTGTATTTTACAAATTCATACATGTTTACACAGCCTCTTGTGTAATTACTTTATCGACACTTTGAGGTAAACATTATGAGTACAATGTACACAAAAAAATGGACAAATCAAAATCCTGCTGCTTCTTTTCTGGTGGGGTTGATCTCGAGTATCTAAATGAGGGAAAGACGATGCAGAAAGCTCAGACTGCTTGTGCCTTACTTTCAGGGACCTGGCTGCATCGCTTGTATCACCTGCTCCGTGGTGAGGAGAACCTCTTCCTTCCTGCACGCTAGCTTCACAACACGACTGAATTTTTAATGTTTTGCATTGTTTCATTTTTCCTTATTATAAAAGATTTTAGAAAGGCAGTAGACTATAATTAATTTAAATTAGAAATACTTATTAGAATTTATAAATTATAATTCTTAGATTACTGAGATTCTGGGTTACACACTTTTCAATGTTAGTGCAAGATATCAACATATCCCCTCCTCTCCGGAAACCCCACAATTTCTAAAGTAGAATGTATAGCTCCCAAGATATTTCCTGTTAACAGAAATTTATGTAACCGATTAGGGAAAATTTGGAACAAGTCTTTATGCAGAGAGAAGAGAGACAAAATATTGCCTTAAATGGGCTTTCTTTTTGAATAAAAATCCTTTTATTAAGTTAGGAGTGAGGGAAAAATACTCAGTTGATTACAAAAGCAGTTTATTCGCCTTGAGAAGGAGAGGCAGAAGTATTAACAATAACTTCTACAAAGTCAGTGATCCAAGCTGAATTATAGCCTAGAATCAAAGAGAAACTAAGATGAACCGAAGATTGAGGATTTTGAAGAGTTAGTTGTTATAACACACTCCAGATGTGAATAGATTCTGAGTGTGTTGAAATTATTCAAAGCAGTGAAATTTCTTGGTATAACTTAAAAAATATCTAATTCCAAAACAAATCTTAAGAATTATTTGCTTTCATATTGGTTAATTTATATTGGCCATTTGGTCATAGCTACAGAACAGCTGCATTGATATCTTTATAATTTCTATTTTTGTTTTATTTTAAAAAATTTAAAACACACTAGAAGATATGAAAATTTTTGGTTGTAAATCAATATAGGCCCTATCATCTGTCATTTTGTATTTTAAAAATAATTTCTTCCTACATTTACAATTAAAGTGCATACATTTTACAAGCAGAAGAAAATCATTACACAAAAGTTAATACAAGAAAAGACCAGAGGGATACTAAGATATTTTATTTTTTACGAAATCTATTTCTTAATAATATTGATTGATGTAAGACAGTTAAATGAAGACAGATATTTTGATGAGTGATTCTTTGAATTTATAAAAATGTCTTCTGGTGAGAAAACATGAAATAATTATACCAAGGCTAAGATAACTTTCTTTAATGATCACCAATAATTTAACGGGAGTTTTGTATGCATTCATATAAATAAACAGTTGATAAAACTCAAGAGGTCCTAACATTTGCTCCCAGGAGAAGCACCCTAAACCATTCTGCCCTGGGAACATGCATTTCTCCTGTTCACTCCGCCTCTCTCAGTCCAGCTGAGTGTCACCACGACAAAGGAAACATGTGATAACTGTGCATAGAGATATGCATCTATATCCTCAATATCATGACCCTCATCACAGTAAGGACGTTTTATATGATGAGGGCTGGAGTCCTTCCGGCCTCCAAATTGGAGTTCTGAGGATGAGTTTTTCAGAGCCACTAAACTTTGCATACATGAAAGGTATCTTCAATATGATAAGTTTCAATGAGATATTTAGGCAGTTAAAACTCTAGGACTATTAATATTTTGTGATAATTATTTTGCAAATTGACCTGCAGCATCAATATTTTCTATACATCTTTAACATATGCTTTGGCACATACATAGTTAAATAAATCTAAATATTAAGACAAAGCCATGTCCATTGTTGGTAGGTACAACTTGAAAAAGCCAATATAACAAAAGATATCTGAAGTCTTGTTAGAAATTTAGCTTACACAAGTAAAATGAGTGTTTAAAAAAGTTAATATAATAAAAAATGGATGGTATAACTATTATAGGAATTAACAATTAAATATTCTTCCTCACTAAATAATCTGACATAGTCACTGTAATTATGAACCTTTACAAGTATAACAGTTCTATGTTATTTAATAACATAAAGCATTTAATCATATTTGAACTAGACTTGGTTTTATCCTGAGAGACTCATCTCAGAGACTAAATTTTTCTACAAGTCAATATATAGCTAATACTGCTACCAACATCTGATAAACAGATAACCTTGGACTATGGGGAAAATCTCCATAAAATCCCCTACAATATGATAAACCAATGCAAAGCATTAGTCTTGATTTTTTTTTTTTTAATGTGACACCTTGTTGTAAAAGAAAAATTCTACATTCAATTATTTGGCACCAGCAGTCAGAGATTTCTGTCCTTCCAGGCAGGGTCTCAGGTACTGAAACTGTCAGTTTATCTCTTTTGTAGAAAATATGACATTTTAAGAAAGAATAGAAAAAAAATTGCAGGAATTTGGGCACTGAAATGTAGTTCAAAAGACCAGGTACATGACAATATATAATTATGCTTTGTGTGCGGGAGATCCTCCACAGCTGAAGTTATGAAGAAATGACAGAGTTTTCTTTGGTAAAAGTTGCCTAAGAAATATTGTCTATGGATGACTCTTCTAAGCTTGCACTAGATAATACCAAAACAAAACCAAGCATTATCCTATTAAAGGTTTAGATAAAAAACGACTGTGTCCTCATTGTTTCTTGTTTTAACCTCCAAATATTATTTTGAATCTTGTGTTTATAACACACCAGAATGACAGTAATTTCAGGACAATTCTGATGGTCCCCAAATTAAATTAACATTAATTAAACTTTAATGCAATGACTGTCACAATAGTTTCAGAAAAAGTTGTTAGGAATTAATGAGGTCTTGTTATGATTCAAACAGGTAAAAGGAAGAGTCTAGGAGCACCAAGCTGATAGAAGCAAGTTTCGACTTTGTGAAGACTATACTTTGTTGGAAGATGGAAATGACAAAGAATGGAGTGGTACATACGAGCACTAAGTGGAGGTACTTGTGGAAGACAAGGATAAGTTTAAAAGGAAGGTAGAGTAACAGGGGCAACAAAGTATCTATGGAGAAACTGGCCTGTGATCTGGGCTGAGCAAAGACACTGGGCCAAATTTATAGAAGAAAGAGTATCCTTGACAGATAGAGAGCATGAACCAAAATATCTTAACATGTATTATGGATAATGAATCCAGTGTGTAGTGAAGGCTATGACAGATAGATTTTTTTTTAAAGATATTTTTGTTTGTTTGTTTGTTTGTTTGTTTTTTGAGACAGGGTCTCGCTTTGTGGTTCAGGCTGGCCATGAGCTCAGCCTCCAACTCACATCACAGCAATCCTCCTGCCTCTGCCTCCCGAGTGCTGGGATTACAGGAGTGACCCACCATGCCCAGCACTGTGGTATGTGGTACTGATTGCTGCTGGGCGTGAGTCTCCATAACCAGTATTGTATGTGGTTACCGGGGATTGAACCCGGGTCCTTGCGCTTGTAATACAGGCACCAGAACCACTAAGCTATATCCCTGGCCCAAAGTGCCTGATTCTTAGGAAATCCTGCATAAATGATTGTCAAATTAAAAATAAATGATAGGGGACCGGGGATTTAGCTCAGTGGGTCCGGCGCCTGTCTTGCAAGCACAAGGACCCGGGTTTGATCCCCATAACCACATAACAATACTGGGCTTGGAGACTCACCCCAGCAGCAACCAGTACCACATATCATAGATAGATATTAAGTTAAATGAGTTAGGAATATTGCATAATATGGAGAGAGTTTAATCTTAACTCAAAAGAAATTATTATGGACATACAGAAGGAAACCTGAAGTCTAGATTTTACTTTTCGAACAGGCAGCAGTATGTAGTGAAGAATGATTTTAGAGGTAGGAAGATTAACTGACAGACACTTAACTACACAAGCCTTAGTGGACTGGTATAATCTGCCTTTTAGTTCTTTAATCTCTCGACACAGTTCTGACAGTAGAGATCATGGTCATAAATAAGCAAATTACCTTGCAACACACACTAGAAACAAAAAAACTTCCTCAATATTCTAAATATAGCAAGTTTTACAATATGACAGACGCATAATCTCAAGTTCACTATTTTATTTTAATGCTTAGTCACATATTAGTTAGGAGTTTCTTTTATGTAAATTCTAATCACACAGAATAATGTATGAATCAAGAAAGATAATGTGTTTTCTTCAATTTTGTCTTTTCAGAAATTACAATCACACAATTGTCCCTAATCATAGCTATTACTTTCTAGTTCTATTTTTTCCACAGAATTTATCAAGATGCTGAGTAACCCTGGAATTTCTTATGGATGATGTGGTGCTAATAGCCAACGTTTCAATGTCTCTTTAGATATTTGGGAAAGAATTCAATTCAACATTCAGTCACCGACATGTTGCCAAAGGTGTAGTTCTACTTAGAATGAGTGAAACTGGGAGTGAAGACCTGCAGAGACAGATGGTTTAAAGATCCTCTCCAACCCCCTCCAGTCATCCCAGAGCACAAAATGACAGAATTTAGGAACATACAAGATTAATGCATAAGATTGTAAATAGAATAAAGTGGTTAGACCATAAGACAAAGAATACCACACAGATCTAAGGTAAATGGCTTGTGTGACAAGAAGACAGTATTAACCAAGGTGTAGGGGAGCAATAGTGTGGGGAGCACAGGGATGTTTGGAATGCTAGTAACACAAGAGAACAGCAATTGTTAAAATGATTGATAAATTCTGCAGCATTCAGGACACTGTAGGTAGCTTTAGCAAAAATAGGTTTGATTGTTATAGGTAGTGTCTAGGAATTTCACAATAACCTGTTTTTCTTCTAGAAAAAGGTGATGAGATAGAAAAATCACAGTGAGAAGAAGCATAGGAAATAAAGTGACATTTATTGAGCGCCATTAAATTTAAGTTAATCACAACGCACAGACAACAAGAGAATAAACCTCATCTTAGGTAAGCTTCCCCCTCTTTCATTTAATTAACAAAAGAAGAGATGAGAGACCAATGTACCTTGCTCAGTTCCACGTCCCTCAGAACCAGTGACCCAGCCTACATCTGGAGATCTGTGTGTTCTGACAATCTGTCTGTTCACGAAATACACTGCTGTGAAGAGAATGATGACAGCCACTCACCCCTTTAACCTAAGAAAATAATGATTCCCCTGACCTTGAGAGAAAAGAGGAGGCAAAGGAAAGACAAAGGGAGAAAACAGACACGTGGGTGAAATGGTAGACTGGAAGTCTGATTACCAGTTAATCCTCAGATGTATATTTCTACTTGCCTTTTTCTTATAAACAGGTAGAGATTTTTCTTTCTCTTGGGCTTATCTTATGACTTTCTTGGACTACTAGAAAATGACAAAACAAAATATGAAACCAACCTAGGTGCCTATCAACAGAGGATCGAATAAAAAAATGTGGTGTGGGTATACCGTGGAGTACTATTCAGCTATAAAGAAAAAGCTTCACATCACTTGTAGGAAAATGGATGGCAACGGAGACCTCTATGCTGATTGAAATAAGCCACTTCAATAACAACGTCCTCCTTGGATGTTCCAGCCCCAGCCACATTCCAAGTTGATGGCAGCTACTCAAATAACTCTTGCTTACATGATTTGAAAAGGAGAATATATAACTACTTTGGGGATCTTTAAATGGAGAGAACAAATCACTAGGAAAATAGACGAGGGATAGAGTGGCGTCACCTAAGTTTCTATTTTCACTCACACCCTTAAGTCTATACCGTTCTATTAAATACTTCTATTAAAATATACCTATTCTCTAGGAGCAATAATTAGTTATCCAGCGAGGATTAGCTGACAATCAACAGAATGCCAACACTGGACGGAGGAGACTGAGCAACATGCTATTTAAGCCCATATTAGCAAATTGCACAATAAATCGGTCACAAAACTTGGCCTTTTGCATGTTCTCAAATGAAGAAAGAAAAAAAAAGGAAAAGGAGTGGAAAGAGAGTATTTACCTCTTCTTTTGCTGTTGATGTATCTGTAACATTTGCATTTTTAGAGTGTATGATTTCAAATATAAAGACATTTAAATTAAACTCATCGCAGAGTTAAATCTAAGTTAGCATGTAACTTGAAGTACACTTCGCATCACTTGTGGTTTGGCACACTGACTCAGCTAATTTTCCAAATATGCTCAATCCATACTATCGGCAAGCTTTCAAGCCACGTAGTGTGCTGACAGAACTACACAAATTGTACATTTGTAAGTTCAAAGCACCACGCAGGGGCAGAGGTTCGAGAAAGGCGCTCCTTATTTCTAA
The DNA here is from genome assembly GCA_004026965.1 of Petromus typicus. Lineage (NCBI taxonomy): Eukaryota > Metazoa > Chordata > Mammalia > Rodentia > Petromuridae > Petromus > Petromus typicus. The sequence goes on along the minus strand of PVIR01018625.1, from coordinate 23,835 downwards.
AAATTCACCATTTAAGCTGAAAGAATTTTTTATATCAATTAAAAGACTTTTTGTAGCAACTGACATAAGATTCTATTCAAATTGGCTAAATGAGGGCAAAAAGGAATTTTGATCGAGGTTCTTTTAAACTCAATTCATTATCTCTGTTTCAACCCTAGCTGGAAGCACATATCTTGACATCTCTCGTCTTCTTTATTGTAATGGATCTTCTTTCTGAAATTAAACAAGTTCAGTGTCAGAAGAGTAGCAGCTATGTTCAGGCTGGCCTCTGTCAGAAACCATCTGCCAACCCTCGAGGCAAAGAATGATCTGACCAGGACTATGGCCCTACAGCGGGGAAATAGCGACCCTCTCCCTCCCAAACATAGGGAGTACAGTAAATGAATACAAGCTGGCCAAGAGGCAAAAGGTGCCTGTGCAAATAATAATTCAAAAAAATATATACAATATGGAAAAAGGTCAAATGAGAGGCAAAGTGGCAAAAGTCATAGTCTGGGCTCTGGAACTACAACAGAAAGTAAAAATTCAAATCCTCAGTGTATCACTCGATAGCTACATGAACTAGGGCAAGTTACTTCTCCTCACCGGGCTTCAATTTATTCATCTCTACAAAGGGCTGTAGTACTAATACCTACACAGAGGTGGTCTGTGATAATTAAATGAGAGTAAAACCTGTTATTCTAAAAATCCATGTAGAATAGTGCCCGACACATGAGATCCATGCAGTGACTACTGGCCGTCACTGCTGTCATTATGAACACTAGATCACTAGAACACTTCACTGAGAGGTGAAGACAGATCTTGTAAAATGTCAAAGGAGGGAGAGAATAAAAAGGAAAGGTGGAGTTGATCGCGACCTGTCCTGAAGTTGAAGAGTAAGGACGTGCCATGATAGAGGGAAGAAAGAGCCTTTGGCACGGAGATGGGAAGAACCTGCATTGCCATGGGGCGTTGTAACAAAGCAGAATTCCGGCAGGCCAATGCGCATGACTGAAATGAAGAGAAGGCTTGTAACAGGGCCTTACCTGCCAGGCTTTCCCAAAAAATTATGCTAGGTAATTTTGCCAGTAATATCACTAAAATGTTTTCAGCTTAGATTTATGTGTTTTATTATCAAACCATTATATATCCCTTTTATTATTTAACCCAGTCATGAAAAACAATTCTGTTGGGAGAAATCATAATCTGACTTAGGACATTTTCATACAATTATGCTGTTGAGAAACAGATCCTAACAACCGACTGCTCTGAACTCAAGAACATCAGTCAGACTTGCGGAGATGAAGGTGTTCAGATGTGTTATTCTAAGGGTGACTCCTCATCTCAAAGGACTTTTACTGTATTGAAGGATCTCCTCCTCCCAACTCTGATGGGCTCTTTCTCATGGTATCTCCTCAGAGACTTTGTAATAACACATGCTGTTATGGTTCCCAAGTTAGGAAGACCCATAAATAACAAAGAGGAGACTGCATCCTTTATATGGACATTTCTTGTGATTTCACCTCTTATGCCTGGAGAAGAGTCAGCAAAAATATCTCGAAGTTAAGAACTTGGCCCCGGGTTGATCCATTATTTTAATAAGTTGTTTCACATGAAAGAAGGCACTATTCTTCAGAAGTAGTCAAAAGATCTTCTAACCAGGTGAATAAAGGGTTATAATGAAAATTTTTTTTCATTTCATTTTGTTTTACCTCCTGTCCTTTTAAATACACATGCCATCTGGTGTGTTGGCCATTTTGCTAGGAGCTGGAAAATAAAGGCACTACTCTGTTTCACATATATTTTAATATTTCTGGGGTCTCTGCTTTTTTCTTCCCACTAGCTTCCTGCATGCAGAAGATTATGTATAAAAAACCAGAGTAACCAACCAAACAACAAACACCTGCTTATCTAGCAGAAAAAAGCCCAAGAGAACAGAGCGCACATATAGCTTGACTCATCAATAGCTGAGCCCATGACAAAGCACATCGTAATGTTCTATGTCTGCCTATTGTGGGTGGCAGATTGTCACACACTGTCTCATTCATTTATCATGTTCAGTGGCTCCAGGAGGACTAGGACTGCTCGCTGCAGGAATGTCACTTTTGATTCACATTCCACCATTGCCCTCTCCAAGTACTTATCTTCTGAGACTGTGAAGTGCTTTTGCCTTCCTCCCTCCATTCTCCTTATTACTGCTCAACAACAGTCATCATTTTCTCAAAATACTTGTCTGCTACAGCTCTACGTTACTAGACAGAGTCACCTACCTTAGTTTATTCACCATGAAGTTTATCAACAGAAAACAATTAATGCAAAGATTGGTAATTTTCTTTTCCTCTGCATGTATTGACATGATTCAAGGACCTTAGTGGAATGGGTGAAAGTGTGTGAACAGATCCGGCACTGCAGGTAAATTCCATGCTGTTAAGTAGTACACCTCTGAAGTTGTGCTTTTTTGGATTGATATAATGCTACAAGGCCTTCACCTTTTTCTTTTTTTTAACCTTAGTCAAGTTTGATGTTATCTTCAAGCAGCTCTTTCCCTTCCCTTAGCAATGAACACAACCACGGCAGTTCCCGGGCACTCTGAGGGGCATCTCTTTCTTCTCTGAGCTCTGGGGAGATCCCAGAGTCTCTCAGACAAGGGCAGAATCTGCAGTCAGGCCCTTAGGGAAAGACAGCAGCACGCCAGCAGACTGACAAGGGAAACACTGGCCTCAGGTTTCGTGCCACAAGGCACGAAGCACACCAGTCCAGAAGAACATTAGCAAAACCATCTTTCTGCTGGCATCAAGTTTTAATGTTACTGTCACATTCTGACTGCGCGTGAACACAGGAGTTGTGATTCAGCATCGTTTCCAATTTGATGCTGCACCTTGCTCTTGTGCTCATTAGCATCATTGACATGTGTATTAAGCCAGCCTGCTTTGTTTCTTTGAAATGGATTTAATTTAATTTTTGGTTTTCATTGTGATAAAAGTGAAATTTCCTTGGGGGTTGGGAAAGGAAAGACAAGAGAAGAAAGAAAGCAAAATGGTAGAGAGATTTCATTCTCCAAAGGACCAACTAAAGCAGAGTAGCAACAGTGTCTTCAGGGTCAGGACGTGTCGGGAATAAAGTAGGACTGAAGTAGGAATAGAGGAACACTGAGTGAAGGGACAAATGGAGACATTCTCAACCTCAATATGAGTCTCAGCTGAGTTTTTCCCAGAGCTCTGACACAGTGTGGATTCTCAAATTGTCTCAAGCTACAGGAAAGGAGTCCTTATATTTTAATGCTCCCTTCTCCCCTTTGACAAAGCACTGAATACAAGTGGCTTGCAAAGGGCTGTGACCATGGGGAGGTCCTCTTTTCAGCACAGTCCCCCCTGTGAAGACCAAGTGGCTCAAAGCTGATAACCAGAAACTGGGAACGTGGTCCTCCTTCCTCGACAGGATGGGTGGCATAGCGTAGTGATCTTGACAGCCGAACAGCATTGTAAAAATCTGCCTCATCTTAAATTACTTTTGTTTTTTCAAAAAAACAGTTCAAAAGCAGTTGGAGAGTTGATAAGAAAGATCACTGAGAAGCTACAAACATGTAACTTGACACTCCCATTTTCCTCTTCGATACAGTGGACTTGATAGTGCCATTTTTCCATTTGGAGTACTTACTGGTATTGGGTTTATTTTTATTGTTTGAGTTGATTTTGTGTTTCGTGAGATTTAACTGGCCTTTTGAAGGGAAATATGTCTTTGACACCTACTTATGACTGAAAGATCCAGGTGTGCTTTAGGTGAAGAGGTGGTGCAAATTTGTTTGGCTCCTAATGTGATGGCTTCCAAAATTACTCTTTTGTTTCAGGTATTTTATAATTAAAACTAGAAGTAGTCATTTGTGCATTTCCCAACAAGAAATTTACAGGCAAAGTCCTTTTGTTAATGATGATTGATTTTTACCCAAAGTTGGAAGAGATTTGAAAAGGAGAATGTATGATATTAGTAGCACAGTGCCTTGAGGTTTTTTAGTAACTAGTCCTCATGAAGGCGCTTCTCTCGAAATGCAATATGTCTGACCACTCAAAGGCCACCGCAGGCCACATCTCACTGCTACAGTATAAACAGACATGCTTCATGTCTCAGTGATTTGCACAAAAATATAATGGTATGTGAGGTTGAAGGAATAGTACATTGAACTCTCAAATTTCATTCAAAGACAAACACAACTCTCCCAGAGTTTCTTGATTTCTGGGCTCACTGGAATTGTAAAACTACTTGGAAGTTTTGAATACTCCGGCAACTGTGGTACTGAATTCCATGTGAGAGTCCAGACTTCACTCAAGTATAATGATGGTGAGGCAAAAGCTTTATTTTGTCAAACCTTAAAATTTTGACAAACCTTGAAACACCCTTCTTTCAAAGATAAGTAGTTCAGCCTTAATCAGAAAATATGACTACTTGGGGTTAGGTCACATAGGAAGGAATAAGCTGTTCATAAAGGACAGATCATTATGTGCAGATTACTGTGAGGTTATCTGGTACCATCTGTATAAAAGTTCAAATTATCCTCTTAATAAATGAGGGTACATTCCTTGTTTTATGCTTAGAAAAATCTGTAAGCTTTAGGATAGGTCTGAAACACTATTGCTTTGTTGATCGATCAAGGAATCTTTGTCGATAATTGAAAGAAACAGATTGTCTACAATATTTAGTCTTTGATATGACATTACATCTCTTAATAAGGAAAAGAATCAATGAGTCAAAATTGATATCAATGAGTCAATACTCAAAACCTGCCTGTTGCTTCACTTTATTGGCAAGGAAGGTAGACAACAGTTCCGGGCTCCTTCACTAATCTGCCTTCTTGCCAGCTCAGATTTTGCTGATTCTTTGAGGTGAAGTGCTTCCTTTGAACAGGGGAGTTCGCCCAGGATAGAACCTTAGCCATTCACTGGCTATAAAACATCAAAGCGTTTTAAATGAATGCTTGGTGAGATTGCCCACCAGGGTCTCAGGTATACACAAAAGACGTGGGTGTCACTCTTTCCCTAGTTCTGTTAAAATAAGTTAGGAAGAAACTGGGAGTCCTGGTGTTTATGTAAATTATTTGTATATTTTCCATAGCTTTTAGTACTGCTTAGTTTTCTTCAGTCCAGGGGCTTTCAGATTTGCTGTCCTAAAAGAATAAGCCTTCAATTTTCCGCAAAGGACTTGTATATTAGAAATGTGTTGTGTTTAAAAAAATCCCTTCCTTACAAGTGAAAGCTCTATTTCCCCAGGAGCTGGGAGTATTCTTGGTAGAAAAGGGTTATCTTGCCAGTGGTCCTATCCTACTCGCCTACAGTGATTGGTCGCTGCATTTACAAATTCCAGGCCCTTGGACTAACTCAAGACAATAGTAAAGTCAACAGAGTGGAAGCCTTTTGTGACCCTGTGGGAACCCAGCATCTACTCCCTTCTGCTTTCATTCTTCCCACACAGAAATTGAACTCACTAACCTTGTTTCTTCAATTGCCTGATAGTTTGGGAAGGGCAACTACCTGGCTGCTTGAGTGAGGCAATCCACGAGTCTGGATCCTTTTAAAAAGTGCTTTCAGGGCTGGGAATTTAGTTCAGTGGTTCTGCTGTCTGCTTGGTAAGTGCAATGTCCTGATTTTAACCCTCCAGTATCACATCTCACAATGGTGGTGGCTCACACCTGTAATCCTAACACTTGGGAGGCAGAGGCAGGACTGCTGTGAGCTTGAGGATGGCCTGGGCTACACAGTGAGTTCAGGACCAGCCTGAACTACAAAGTTAGACCTTGTCTCAAAAAACTTAGAAGAAAAAATCAAAAAAACCTTTCAATTTCTCTTTGTTTTTGGTTTCACCATTACTGTCACTTCCAAAGCCACCTGTTCTTGAGCTTTTGGAACATTCTATGGTAGAAATTGTGTGGATTCTTTTCCATTGTTTTTAGGATTTAACTTTTTTAGGCCTCTTATTGGTCCACATTCGCCCACTTGTTTTTTTAACTGCTAACAGTTTACTACACTTTGCACAATCTTTTACCTGTGAGGCTATGTCTTTTGATAATCTATTCACTGTCATTTTAATGAAGTTTTGGAAATGTGTGCTGTTAATTTGTAAGTTTTGAGGCATACTTTTTATATCTAGAACCTCTAATATTTTTTTTTTTGCAGATCATATTACAAAGTAACAGGAAATAGTCATCATTATAGCTCTCTGATGGCACTAATGTGTGGGGAGAGGATAAAAAAGGAAGGGAAATGTATCTTAAAATTTTGTAAATCCTTGATCAAGTAAGTGGTAGAAACTATCAAATTGAGATTCAGTATGGGTGGAATGATATGTTTTGAAATGACATGAAGATTCACTATAAAAGAGACATTATCTCAAGAATCATGGAGGCTTATGACTTGAATGACAGAAATAATTTTAATAATATTCTTGATAGAATAGAATTCATAAAATGCAGCCACTTAAAAGCTATCCTTTCACTAAATCCAGTACTTATGAGATTCAAGATGCTAATTAGTATGTACTGTTCTAGACTCCAGAGCAAATGAGATTTGAGAGGGTTTGAGGGATAATAGCAACTCCAACTAACTGAGTGGAGATGGAGAGAGTGTAAGCAGTTAGCAGAAGACTGCATGGCTTTTTTAAATGAGAAAAATTGGATGGTTTTCTGATGTTCCTTAAGCATATAAAGCAATACTCATTCTTTTATGCATTTCTAAGTGTTTTTTCTGGGAAAATTTAATGGGATAGTTGGTTTAAAGACGTACTTTATTAATAACAGGGCATTTATGTTAATGTTGGACCTCTCAGAAAATGGAGACTCTCTAACAAAGGAACCTACCAGATTGGACCCCTGAAGCTTTCTGCTGTCCCTTCCCAGAAAGAGGGGCTGGAGGTAGACGGAGGGTGGCAGATGCCTGGAATCCCAGCACCCTGCGTGGCTGAGGCAAGAGGACCACGGATTTGACCACAGTCTGTGCTTTGAGCAAGAGCCTGTCTCAAAATAAAACAAAAGGAGCTGGAGCTCTTGCTTAGTGCAAAGGCTCAGTGTTCATAACACAGAACTGGAAAAACAACACAAAAATGAAAACCTCTATGTGGCAGGATGTGGAGAACAAATCACTGTGCGGAGAGCGTGGTGCAGGCGGGGTAGTGTTCCCCAATCGCACTGGGACGGACGCTTCTGTGCTCAGGACCCCTCCTGACTCCTTTATTTGTCTGTTCATTTGTTACCTTCAATAGTACCCTTTATAATAAAGTCATTTAAATACATGTATAATGTAATTTATAATCAGTAAATAATTTATAATAAATACATTTAAATTAGTTTACGTTTGACAGGAAAGTGAGTAATTTTAGGACAGGGCAGTAGTCTTGTAGAACTAAGTCCTGGGAACTTCAAGTACTGTCAGAATTGAATTAAATTTTAGGATGCTCACTGAGTGTCCATAGGAAATTAGGACTGGCTTGGTATAGAAAATGTATGCATTGAGGGCCAGGGATTTAGCTCAATATTTCCAGCACCTGCCTTGAATATTATTGACAGTATTCATGACATAACAATCTTTCAAACTATGTTTAAAAATTATATTTTGACACATTAACATTAAAGCTTATACCTTAAATGTGAAGCTAATATCTCTAAATTTAGAAACAAAAACTATTCTTATTGTGACAAACAAATATACCACTAAATATCAAGCTGTTTCTTCTTAGCTAAAGGGCTAATTAATTAATCATTTTTAGTTTTTTGAGACATCAGGTTTTTGAGGATCTCGCTTTATAGTTCAGACTGGTCCTGAACTCAGCCTTAAACTCACTTCACAGCAATCCTCCTGTCTCTGCCTCCCGAGTGCTGGGATTACAGGCGTGAGCCACCACGCCCGGCACTGTGGTATGTGGTACTGATTGCTGCTGGGCGTGAGACTCCACACCAGTATGGTATGTGGTTACTGGGGATCGAACCCAGGTCCTTGCGTTTGCAAGGCAGGCGCCGGAACCACTGAGCTAAATCCCCAGCCCCCCACTCGTGGTATTCTTGTATGAGGTTACCGGTGATCGAACCCAGGTCCTTGCGCTTGCAAGACAGGTTCCAGAACCACTGAGCTAAATTCCTAGCCCTAAAAAAATGTTTTTAACTTGTAAATATTTAAGTGACACAAAGACACAAAAGTTGTGTGTCTTAATGGAGTAACATGTAATGTTATCAGGTAACTGTATTTATCCCCTCAAATATTTATCACTTCTTTGTGGTGAAAACTTTTATAGTCCTTTCTCCTACCTTTGGAAGTATGTGATATGTTATTGTTACCTGTGGTCACCATACTCTATGATAGTACCCGGAGCTTCTTGCTAATTATAACTTAGTACACACTGATCAACATTTTCCTGAACCCTCCCTCCCATCCTCTACCATCCTTGACCACTGGTGACCACAAAGGCCTTTTATTGTCTTATATTTGCTTCACTGCTCTGGCTAAGACTTACAGCAGTATACTGAATAAAAGTAGGTGTTTGTGGTCTTAGAGGAGAAAATTTCTCTTCATATGCATAAGGTCAATTTATGTTTCATTTTCTTTGGCTATTTATATCTATTGACATTTCCAAATGTTGTTTGTCCTTTTTTCTATTTATTTGCAAATATTCCTTATATTTTCTTGATACTGTTCATTTTTTCTATTTGTTGCAATTATTTCTTCAGCATTTCACACAACAGCTCAACAGCAGTGGATGGGTTTGTGACAGAGCTTGAGCTGCCTTCCAGTTCGACATGTCTTACTCCCAGCACTGTCTGCTACTTGTTTTCTTCTGGCCAAACTAAGTCCAGGAAAACATTTTATCAGAGCTAGGTTGAAACAGGCATATGTCCAAGAAAGGTAGCAGAAGACTTTTCAGAGCGAGGGCACTGCACTCCACAGACCTCTGGATCACATTACATAAAGGACGAGACCTTTCCCCCATTGTTGAGCACATGAGCACGTTCTTCTTGTTTGTATTTTTGCTGGGAACTTTTGCATTTGTACTTATAGTGGGGTGACCTGCCGTCTTCTCTCCCCGTCCTTCTCAAGTGGACCTTATTCACTATCAACATCCTAGTCCTTGGGTTCATTTGTTTATCTGTTTATTAAATGTTTGGAATATGGACCTACACAATCATTGCAACTTAACCTTTTGGGAAAGAACTCATGAGGCTTTGAGGACATATCTAGATACAAACCATAATGGAATTGCTAAGAAATTTTTTTTTTTTTTGTCATTTTGTTCACATACTATCTAGAATTCAGTAAGCAAGTCTGCTTTTCTTGGACTTGTTCATCCTGTGACCCAAGAGACACTGTTAACATTATCTTTCATTTCTCCTGATTTACGTTGCTATTTCAATCTGATCTCTGATTCTGCTCAAGATCTGTGCTTTTTCACGTCCCCAGCTCTTACGGGCCTTTTCATTTCTACCTTCTTCTTATTCCTCAAATCTAATGACTTCCCTTTCTTGACCACTAACATAACCATGTTGTAAAACTGTCATTTTATAAAGCAACTTAAAGAACTCTGCACTTAAATGTCTTTCTGCACCTCTAGCTTAGCATATGTTTTCAGATTTTTGTAATTGCTTCAGTTTTTGTAACTACTGATCTCAGAATGGCAAACCACAATAGATAGATTGTTCACATTTCAAATTTGACTCTACAGGAGACAGCTACAGTCTGTAATTTCCTACATGCTATAAAAATAATGCTGCCTTCTTGAATAGGAGGGATGGCAAATTTCTGCTTTCCTTGTGACCATTCTCATTTCTTTGGTCATCATGGCCTTGGCAGAAGGTAGTCATTGATGACAGCACTTTTCCCCAGTGAGATACGATATTACCTCCAAAGTTTTTTGAACATACAGTCATAGGCATTCATTCTAATCATATGATAGTTACTCTTACTTGCCAACCATGTCTAGCTAATGAGATTCACTGTTTTTTCTCACAAATTATAATGATATCTTTTGACTAATAATTATAAATATAAAAAGCTGATAGTTACTTGGAAAGGTACCAGAAAACACCAGCCAAAAGCACACTTTGGTTTCATGTAGGCGAGGGATAAAATTCCTATCTATAAGTCTGGAAATGGCCAGACAGGGTGAAATGGCTGCCACCAGTACTTCTGGAGGTTTTGACAAACATCTCTGGCTTTCGAGTTTTGATACTGGTCCATTATGGTTGGTGATACTGCCTGACCAAAAAGAAGACTCTGAAAATACTTGTATAAAACCACTTCACGATTTTCCTGGTTTTAGGTATATGTGACATTTTAGATATCTTCTAGTCCCTTCATATTTATACTTCTTTTAAAATTTTAATTTTAACTTTTTGATTTTTTGAAATAAGTCTTACTATGCAGTTCAGATTGGCCTTGAAACTCACTATGTACCCGAGGCTACTTTTGAACTCACAGCGATCCTCCTGCTTCAGCCTCCTGAGTGCCGAAGTTACAGGTGTGTCCCACCACACTCAGATGTACTTACATTTCTGACAACTTCTTCAGTAGAATGGAGAATTGAAAGTAAATTTGTAAGTGCATGGTAGATACAGGTACCGTTTATCTGAAGCAATATTTACCCACAGAGTGCAATGACAAACATTAAGAGCAATAATTTTTACCACAACCTTAGTCAGCCAACATAGAGCTAGCTACTCAGGAAGTCATAATTGATGGCATGGCTTAATTTTCTGTATTTCTATTGTAATGTATGTAAATAGGCTGGTAAGTAATATTACTTTGTAATCTCACCAATGTATTATACAAGTTTTGAAGAAATTCTAATACAAAATGAAATACAGTAGAATCCTGTTTCAACTCCATTACTCCATTACCTCCTTAAATTTAAATTACAATGCCCTAAACCCGCGAGAGAATGTGATGCTTGAAAAGTCAAGACTGTCTTGGCTCTTAAGTAAATTGCTCCAGTCAGAGAACTGCGTCTCATCCCTCCCTCATAGAATAAGTATCTCAGCATCTTTTCAGGATTCTTGATTACATTACTGTATCATAAAACATGTTTTGATAAACTGACGATCTCCGGTGGTCTATCTCCTACCTTATTATGATATGTTTCTTTAAAGTCCACGTGGACAGATATGGTTTTCACCGCTGCACTGCAAATATTAATAAACAATGTATTTTTGTATCCAATATATTTGAAAGATCTATTCTTACTCCTTATAAAAGAATCATGAAATTTTTGCATTTGGTAGTAGAAGTTTTGCCTCTTCTTTTCGATACTTCTATTTTTTTTTTTTTTTGCTCTGTACTTTTGCTAGTATATTTCACCCTACTGCTTATAATTTCCAGAACTTAAAAATCTTCACAGTCCTCACAATCTCAGGCTACTGTTGGGATTGTTTCAATGTTCTGTCCTTCTGTAGTTTTTTAGAAAGTTATTCTACATTGATTCCTAGCCACAACACTCAGCATCTCTTAATTCCAACCAGTTAATTGTACTTTTCCCTGGTTTAAATTGTGGGATCAAAAATGAAACAGGCAGCCTCTGCCTTTATAGGGCTCAGAGTCTAGGAGGAATAAAATAAGAATACTTTAAAAAGCACAAAATCAAGGTGCCCAAAAGCACCACTGATAAGTTCTGAAATTTAAAAAAAATCAATACGACCAATCTCTTTAGCAGCTTTTCAGTTAACATATGATCAGTTCACTCCCATTTGAACAACCATCTATGATATGAATGGCTACTATGAAATGTTTCCTGTGGAAAAATTTCATTCCTGAAATTAGTGAGTAGTCTCCTAATTATTTGTATGTATTTTTCTCAAGATACATTATAGATCAAGCAAAATTGAGCTACCAAATACTTTATTTTTCTTTTTTTGAGACAAGATCTCACTTTATAGTTCAGGCTGGCCCTAAACTCAGCCTCAAACTCACAGCAATCCTCCTGCCTCTGCCTCCCGAGTGCTGGGATTACAGCATGAGCCACCACGCCCAGCACTGTGGTATGTGGTTCTGATTGCTGGTGGGTGTGAGTCTCCATGCCCAGTATTGTATGTGGTTACCGGGATCAAACCTGGGTCCTTGCTTTTGTAAGGTAGGTGCCGGAACCACTTAACTAAATCCCCAGCCCCCAAATACTTTTAAGAGACTGAAGGAATTACATAAACATTTTAGATATTTACCTATAAAACTTCTGTATTGTCTATGAGTCCAACTGGTCTCCACACTATGTGCAAAGGGAGCATCAGAAAGGCTCATGGAAAGAAGAGGCAGGATGGTCAGCGGCAACTCCCAGACACGTCCCCACCCACGGAAGCAATCTAGCTGTGTTGGACACTCCATTTGTACTGAAGGAAGGGTCACAAACAAAACTCAAAGCTTGCAACAGGGGATGAGGCCACCCAGGGTTACCTACCTCTTTTCCAAAGGGTTGGGATCTATCCTGATAGTATATAAAAGTCTGTAAAAACTGGCAAAACCAATGCCAAACTAACTTCATATTAATAAACAGGCAAAGAAGAAATACCCACCCATCCACTGAAACACAAGCTTATAGTGTCCTGCCAGTCTAAGAATGTCTCTCCACAGATGACTAAAAATCACTTAAGGTTAGCAGGCCAGAGGGACAGGCCATTACTGACCTTGCTGAGAAAAGTTTCCAGCGTGTTGTACATGACTCTGCTATTGTATTGTTCTGACAGTAAACTGATAGCTGTGGCCCTAGAACCTGGGATACTCCTTACTATCAATGTTTGGGTGAATTAGCTTGGATTTTGTGAATATCACCAAGAATCTGTACCTATAGAAGGAATTTCATGAGATGGCTTTTTTTTTTTCCTACCAGAGTAATACTGAGGATTGAACACAGGACTTTTGGATTGTGCCCAACTTCATTTTTAATTTTTTACTCTGAGGCAAAGTCTTGCTGAGTCACTCAGTTCTCTAGCCTGAGCTGAAATTTGTGATCCTTCTTGAATGCTAGAATTGCAGCTCACATTGAAGATAAGCACCTTACTTATGCCATATTTGTCTGGAGTTTCAACAAATTGATCATTCAGTTGCAAAGTCTTTTGTCAAACAACAGAACAAATTCAATATACCACTATATTCTGATTGACAGCAGAGTATTTACATTTTTTCTTTAAATTGAAATAATTCAATGAAGTATATCATGTTTCTTACACTTCAAATGTTATGTGATATATATGCATATATAATGTGTATATAGGTAAATAATATGTGCTGTATATATAATATATTATTTTATGCCTCAATATAAGTTTTTCTGTTCTAAATTCATCATATATCTAGTAAAAAATTAGTATTGATATCTTGGAGGCAGAAATCTATCTTCTGGGATAAATAATCAATTTTTACACTTTCCTCATCAGGCAACTCCTCTTAATTAGGATTTTTCATTTGTGTTATTTCTGTAATACAAACAAAAAAAAATCAAGAAGAATGTTTCTGCAAGTACATAAAAACTGTCTGTGTTTAAGCATTATCTGACGAATGACTTCATAGCGGCCCTTTTTGCAGAATATTATTATATTTTTCTTGGCAAATGATTTAAATTATCTTCTAAAATATGACCAAATGGAGGTTCTCAGAAATTGAAAGACAAACAGAAAAGTCAACAAGAACAAAAAATTAACTGACCACAGAGGTTCTATTTGAAATGAGAGGGCATTCCCAGCAGTAAGGACACATTTTGAAGAGGAGAAGACTTAGATGGGAACACATCCAATCAAGTAGAACACAGTCATAAGGCTGTGCATGTGAAACATGCATTTTTTGTAATTATAATCCGATTATTTTGAAATGGCAAAAATGGTGTACTGTTACCTATCCCTGAATAGCCAAGTTTCCCAAACCAGACATCGTTTATTCATTAACATATTCAGCCATCTATCTGTCAAATAATTGGGCTTAGTATGTGTCACACACTCTGTAAGTGCTGAAGAAGGATCTACAACAAGAGAAGCAAATTCTGTTACCTAATGATGCTAGAATTTCAATTAAGCAGAGAACATATAACAAGAGAAACCAACTATTGAAAATGTTGTTTCAGGGACGCATAAATACTATGAAAATGAACAGAGGGACATGATAAGAGTGGCCAGTGGTGGATCAGTGAAGTCGAGAATCAGGAAAGGGCTTTGAGGAGTGTGTGGCACAAAATTTCTCAAGCTGGAATGTTTTTTATTTTCCCCTGGTACCAGCGACTGAACTCAGGATCTTGAGCTTGCGAAGAAGGTTCAGTGCCAATGAACTACATCCCGGCTTCTAAAGCTTCTCAAACTTGACATGCCTATCGGTCACCTGATGATCTTTTGAGATTCAAATTTGGATTTGCAGGACATGAGATTCTGCATTTCACATAAACTCCCAGTTGATGATGTATCAGGCTTTGATATCACACTTTGAATATTATGGACTTTCTATAAGAAATGGGAATGGGCTGGGGATTTAGCTCAAGTAGTTCCATGCCTACCTTGGAAGCAAAAGTGCCAGAGTTCAATCTCCAGCACCCCTACAAAAATGGGAATGGTGAAATGATTTGGGGTATGAGCAACATATTTTAATGATGATCATGTGCAATGACTTGTGGAAGGAACTGAGCAATGTCCAGCTCTCTCTCTACATCTCATTTTCAGTTTTTCCTCATTTTTTTTTCCATAAGAAACTCGGGGGGAAGACATAGTGGAAATGTGAACTCTGAGACCAGACAGTCCTAGGCTATGATCCTTGCTCTGCCTCTTCACAGCATGGAGGACTCCAGTAGTTTACTTCTTGTCTCTAAGTCACTTTTACATTGTAGGAGGCTTGAATAATCAGTATCGCAGGTAGAAAATAGTAAATCCATGATGTCATGATAGATGTTCTGTACTGGCTGACCCAATATCATTTGTAAATACTTTCTCCTTTGCCTATTTGAAGTGTAAAAGCATATAAACCAAACCAAAGCATTGGGATTTCCTAGACTCTCTTGCAGCTAGAGGTGTCTTTGTAATAGTATTATGGTCAATGAAATATTGACAGCAGAGCCTGGAAGAAAGAGAAGAAAAAGAGAGGGAAATTTTTGCACACAAAGCCAAAGCTTCATCGGAAGAATTTCTTATTTTTTTTCCTTCACTTTTTTTTACTGTCTGAACTGCAGAAATGCTTCTAATGTTGCAGCAGGCAACTTACATCCATGCAGTGACATGACTGAAGATAAAAAACAGCAAATCAAGAACTGCAGAGCAAGAAGGTCAGAAGACTGTCATGACCACCTGCTTGAGACCCCTTTAGAAAGTCTAGTCCCCACTTGCTCAGTATGTGATACAAAGCTGAAGAAAAAATACATTAAAATAGAACTATGAGAAAAAAGGAAGACGTGGATGGTCAACCCCAAGAAAAAGACCTCGGTCAGTCAGATCCACTGATTTTCATTATTCACCACATAGAGTAAAGGTGCAATAAATGTAAAGATGTGAAGTACATGAAATTAGTATAGAAACTAACGCAGACAAAGCTTTTTAAAGAGTCAAAGCATTTTCAAATTAGAAGCAAGATAGACATAATATATGATTATAATTAGAGCAGTTTTCTCCTAGCTGTGAAGGCACTAACTGTGAGTTGGATTTTGGGTGGGATTGATTCCTCAGCCAATCATGGACTACTCAACAAGACTTTTTGAAATTTGAGAAAAATAAGCCCTTTCTATTCAAGCTGGTATTATTGGGTGTTCAGGTTCTTAGAACTAAATATAATGTATACCTGGTTATTCAGTGAAATTTCTCATTCTCATTACTTTTTTTGCAGATGAATAGTAGCAGCAGAAGTGAAACAAATTTTTACTGCACTTACTGATAACAACCTACCACTGCTTGCCAAAAGTTAGGCTACCATGACTAACTTTGAATTCTTATTTGTATTACCTGAAGGCAATATAAGAAACTTCACATATCACCCTAAATTCTCAAGACAAATTTGAGGTGCCTACTCTTTTAGATATTATAGTTAGATTTTCCCAACTCTATGATACCTCATGATGTTACTGTCACTATAGGATAATCCATTGTCAACTATCATTTCAAAGAAAATCTGAGGTACTCTGAAAGAAATAGAAAATAATAACTGCACTGGGCCTGGCACCTAAGAAAACAAGGTATGTGTTATTTTACTCAGCTGGTTTAAATGGAAAACCAAATTAGCACAATGAATGAACTGCTGTGAAAAGAACTTGAGAAGTCGAACTGGGTACGGGGGAAACTTTTAAAGGAAGTTGAACACGGTTACATAGGTGAAGGTCTTTTAATACAGTTTGTAAATAAGTAAGTATTTATTCAGTGTTTACTATGCGACAGGTACTATAGGAGATGGAAATCCACAGAATGCACATGTTAATGTCAAGGCCTGTCAGGATTTGGGAAAAGCGATAACACAAGTTTGATATTTCATTATGAGTCACTTGAGAAGGGCTAAACAAACAGCAAAGCAGAGATGTGTGAGGAGATATGCTCACTATGAGCTAAGGGCATTTGGGGAAACCTGACTGTGAAGAAGAGAAGAAATGTGGGGTGCTATCAACTGACTCTTTTTTTTTAGGTTTTTTTGAGACAGGGTCTCACTTTTGTGGTTCAGGCTGGCCCTGAGCTCAGCCTCAAACTCACATCACAATCCTCCTGCCTCTGCCTCCCGAGTGCTGGGATTACAGGCGTGAGCCACCACGCCCAGCACTGTGGATGTGGTACTGGTTGCTGCTGGGTGTGAGTCTCCACACCCAGAATTGTTATGTGGTTACCGGGGAATCGAACCCAGGCCCTTGCGCTTGCAAGACAGGCGCCGGAACCACTGAGCTAACTCCCCGGCCCTATCAATTGACTCTTAAATAACGTGAACCGATAGCCTGCTGAACACGAGCTAAAAGCACATGACAAGGGGATTACAGTTATGTTTCTTTCATGTTGATAATGATGGCCCCAAATGTCAGAAATTCAGTCAAATTTTTATTACCAAATTCCTGGTTTTCACACCCACTGCTGTCTCAAAACTGCAGTCTAGCAGTCTTTCAGTTTCCGAATTGAATGGGCAGATCTGTCCCTATCTGATTTAATTGTTCGGCAACACTGGCTTGCATCTAATTCCTCACCGTTACTGCCCAGTCTCCTTTACTGATAATCTTCTCCTGGGTCCTTATATATTAGCTCGTTCCAGGGTTCTACTCTAGGTTCATTTTTCCCTCCTCTTGAAGCTCATTCTTGGCTATTATGTGTTTCCTCATTAATGGGAGGGTTTCAAGTGTGTGTCTTCAACCCATAACTTTCTCATGGTCTCCTAATCCACGTGTCTTTCCACCTGACTGTACAGTGGGCACTTGGCACATCCAACAGAGAACTTGTAGTGTCTCTGTGAAGCTGCTTTCTCTTTTCCCCACCAGGATAGAAATCGCATTAATCATACATTTGTGATGAAGCTGCTAAAATAAATGGCACAAACTGGGTGATCTACACAAGAGGAATTAACTCTCCAACTCTCTAAAATGTCTATCTTTAAATTCAACCCCACTCTGAATTACGGGGAATTAGAGCTTCCATGTGAAAAGCTGGAGGATAAGAGACACAATCAATACAGAACAGCCCTTAAACTCAAGGCAGACAATTCATCAGTCCTCTTCAATTCCACTCTTAAGACTGGCCTCTTTTAACTATGGTCACCCAGACTGCTTAGAAAGGTATAAGAAATCTGTAGGATGTAAACCCTGTCTGTCTGTGGTCAACCTTCAATGCCCTGAGTCTTATATTCTTCTGGAAAAAGGTCACCTACTCATTCTGTCACTTAGAATGAGCACCCCTTCTCTTCAACAAAACTCCACCTGTCTTTACAAGATTGCTTCACTATCATTTCCCCTGGGAAGGTCTCCTTGACCACGCTCTAGTACACACTTGCCGCATCCTGTCTCAATCCCCTTGTCCCCTTCTGCAGTTGGACCATCGCTGAACAGATTGAAGTGCAGATCTGGGATCTGTTTCCTGTAAGATCGTCAGCACTTCCGGGATGGGAGCTGAGGCCAAGGGAGAAGGCTCTCAGAGTCTGACTTCATGAATATACTTCTTAGTTTTAACATTGTTTACCTGTCAACTTGTCAAGTTATTTAGGTTCATGGGAACAGAACAATGCTCATTTCATAAGTTTATAATGAGAAACAAATGAACTTCAGTAAAGTACCTCTAAAAAGTACTAATTCAGTACTGAAGGCAGAGTGGGTGCTCAGTTAATATTTGCTGAATTACTCAGTTATTATTAATTCATTTTTATAATTTTATTAAATTTTAAATTTAACTTTAAAATTAAGTCTATTTAATTAATTGCATTTAATTACATTTTAATTAATTTTAAAAACTGAAGCCTCCCCCAGTTGCTTAATTCACAAATGTTCACTATGCAAGTCTGAGAAAGGTTTTGCTAATCTTTCTCCACTTTTGTGGATCCTGTGACCAGAAAGACTTGGTCTACTCAGCTACTTGTGTTGGGACTGGGTGTCTCCATCTTTCTCATTTTCTCTATCTTTTTAAAAGGTATTTAACTAGCAAGTAAGACTTCCAGTCAGCAAGAACAAAAACCTCAATTGCCAATTTGAAAATGGAACTGACATATGGACCTAAATTTTATATTAAAATGCATCTTACCAATAAAGAAAGATGTAAATGAGGTCTCATATTAAATTCAGTCAATAAGTAATGTCGGTCTTGGACAGAGAAGTTAGCAATGTGACACTTCTGGAAGAGGTGGAAATAAAACTTTATTTACTTTTTTAGACAGGGTTCTGCTTTGTAGCTCAGGCTGGTCTCAAGCTCACACCAATCCTCCTGCCTCAGCCTCCCACCAGACTGGATTAGAAGAGTATTTTAAAGGTGGGAAAACCCTCCAGATTTTGGCTGAACTTTTTTTCTCTGATTCACACAAGAATGCAAATACAGAACCAAATGACCAGGTGAAAGCTATGGTAGGTACAAACAGTATTTTGCATTTTGTACCAATTTGTACCAATTTGCATTTTGTATTTTGAGCTTGTACCAATGTTACCCATTGTGGAAGGTCTTCACTGTATTCTGTACTATGCAGCCTTTTCTATAAAGTATATTTTTCTTATTATAAATAAAATGTAGAGATAAATGATTAGAATTTTTTTAAAGAAGTCAGGTGAGGTACAGTGGTACATACCTATAATCCCAGGTACAGGAGCCTGAGACAGGAGGATGATAAGTTTAAGTCTAATGTTAGAATTTAGTGAGATTGTGTCTCAAAATACAATAATAAAAGGATCAAAGATGTAGCTCAGCAATAAATTGCCCCTGGGCTTGATAAATGAAAAATTTTTTGCACAATTTGTACTTTGTAAATGAATTACACTGCACAGCTTTTGCAGGGAATTGATTTAATTGACACGACTTTATTAATACCCCTTCCACGGAGTCCCATGATGCAGCAAAGGCTCAGATCAGGCCAGACCCTCATTTAAAATTGTCTAGTGCTGGGATTCTATACTGCTCCACTTCTGCATTGACATTTCAATGATTTTCAAATGCTCACGTTGAGGTTCTAAAAATACCATCTTAACGTGTGTCTTTTCTGAAAAAGACAAGTCATCCATTGGTGAATTTTGAGGCATTTTCTTCATTAAATAGAATTGTCTACTTAATGATCATTTTATAACTAAACAGACTGGCAGTAGTGCTTTGCTCCTTAAAATGCTGCATACTTAAAGGATTCATTTGAAATTAAGTGCTATATGCATATATATACATACGTATGTATATATATGCATATAGCACTTAATACATGCATATATGTGTGTGTGTATATACATATATATATATAGCATATCATATATATATATATATACACATGTAGCACTTAATTTCAAATAAATCCTTTAAGGAACAGAGATATCAAAACTAAAAAAAATTTTAAGAATCTGCTACCAGATACTTCCAAATTTTTAATGATTTTCCAAAATTTAATTAATATTCAGTGGTTTTTATTTATTAAAATGGGCAAGAGATTGTCTTTACAATGTAGACCATTTCTTCAACAAAGATGGGGCTATTACTAAGCACGTATTCTGTATTTTCTTTACTGTAAATGTGAAGCTCATTTTAAGATGGAATTTGGAATTATCACCACTGCCACTGCTTGCATAGTGTTGACACGTGCGTCCTTTGCTTCCAAATGGCTGGTTCAGTCTTGCACAGACAGTCAGCTGTGCAGGTGTAACTGGCTGACTTCTGCACTTTCCCACCCACCCCAGGGAAAGAGTAAATCTGGCGCAGTGGGGGCCCTTGCTTCTTCTTCATCATTAGAGTGAAGCTGTGGGCCTGTGGGACTGAGTTCCCCTGCAGTCTGCATCTCTGCTCCAGTCCAACTTCCGGCTACAGCACGACTTTGCTTCACAGTGCTTACCAACAGGAAGCTGAGCTGCTTCTGAAGATATGCTACTTCTTATTTTATTAATCTTATTTGAACAGAGGTAACACTTTGGCCCACATCTGCTACTTTTTTCTTTCTCAGTTGATTTAGAAAGTGAGTGGCTGAAAAAGAGTGATACCATGGAGATGTCGCAAACTGCAGACGAACAGGTTCCTTTCCACCTTTCAGCACTTACAGTGAGCCGAGGTGGTAACTTGTTTCCACCAGCAGACACAGGGAACAAGACAAGACAATTCAAGTCTGAATGCGAGTGTGTGTGTGTGTGTGTGTGTGTGTGTGTGTGTGTGTGTGTGTGTGTGTCTTGAGGTTGGAACCCAAAGGACTTCCCACTGAACTACAGAGTTTCTTGGGCTGAGCGTCAGTTTATAATCTTGCCTCAGCCTCCCAGAGTGCTGGGGTTACAGGTGGGTGCCAATATTTTGAAACATTTAGGTGTGACTCTCATATTCAAAATGACTAAATTTCCCTCTTTGAGGCAAACAACAAAAGCAGCATAGTTTTATATTTTGCACATAATATATACTTATAACATGTATAAGTAATTTTCTTAAAAGAATACTTACCGTGTTTTCCTATATTCCCAAGAAAATAGTAAAAATTATGCATACCAATTTCCCTTTCATGTCTGTGGGATTAACATTGAATAGGTATAAACACATGCTCTGATATCCAAGAAACTTTAGTGTAAGTCTGCTCTTCCCTTATATATTTAAAGTATGACACATAGTTCATGCAAATACATAGAAAGAAAGTCACTTAAGTGCAAAGATTTCAAGTGCTAGAAGTAGGTTGACCACACTGTGATAATTCTACACTTAGACTGTCTTTCAAGAGACACACTACATCTAAACACTCATACACATTTTTAAAAAGAGAAGACTCCACTCCTAAAGAGCCACAATGGTTGAAAATCTCAAGTAGCTGATTCTAGTAAGGAGCATATGACGCAGAAAATCCATGTACCAAAATCACTTTTCCCCTGCTTACTTGAATATCTAATCCCACTGCTTTTTAAAGTAAATAAAATCAGCATTTTCTCAGGGTTGATTTTGATTGGCTTGTATGAAATGCTAGGAACTGTTTAATATGCCATAAACAAAAGCTAATAAGTATGCAACACAAACTCATAGAATTAATCTTTTTAAAAAATTTGCTGAGGTTATTTGCATAGTTAACTATTATAATGTCACATACAATAAGGTGTAGGACACATTTATGTTTGTAACATGCTGTTCTGACAACCTCTTGAATTCTTAATGTTGAATATAAAGTAAAATTTCACGCGTGTGTGTCTTGAGGTATAGCACTATAGAGAAAACAGAGATGTATTATCATCCAATCGTGTTGGCTTCACAGCCTATCAATTCATTTTTTATCTAATAAAATGAGGCAGTGTATGTTTTTATACTGAGATAAGTTATTTTCTGATTCTCATCACAATTATGTAGAGATCTGAACTTCTGTTTTCTTTCAAATAAGTCTTTATTACAAAGACGAGAATGGAAATGTATGTGAGCCTCTGTGATTTTGGATTACATACAAAATCCTGACTGCTAACAGATATGAATATTTATCAGCTGCCGTTATTAAAAAGGCAAATTTTTCCTCCCCAAGTTTTTGAGTAAACAATTTCAAAATGTTACTCCATCTGTCAATGTTTTCAGAAACAGTACAAACCTTCTTTTTTATCTTCTGGAGTAATCTTCACTTTTGTATCTGTTATATCTTTGAATGAGGCCAGAAAAAGTACCACATCTCCTTTCTCATTCTTTATTGGGACGATATCCAGTAGACACCAAAATGGAGACCCTACAACAATAATGAAAGGACAAATAGTTATGGTTTCCTATTTGTTCTCTAAAAAACCTTATCATTCATAAAAATAAAGACCTTACCATCTTCTTCTACCCCAACATCACCCCACCTTAAAATGTCAGTTTTCAGATTCTATAAATATCTTTCTTAAAAATGATGCAGTATTTTGAATGAAGAACGTTCATCTGTGCTAAGACATTTCTGCAGGCATCATGAAAATATTTCTTCTTGGAGCTTCTTCGTGTTGAAGAACTCCACTTTACAAGAGCCAACCCCATCACACTCCAGCACACAGTCATTCTTAAGGACTTTGTCTGGTATGAGTTTGCTGTAGATTTATTTAGTCATTTTAAAAATCAATGATCACCATCCAGAGTGGCTAAAAGTAAAAGATGGAAAATACTAAGTTTGAGAGACATCTTTTAGACTCTCACAGATTTTAGGCTGGTTTCAAAATAATGCATGCACTTTTAACTTTTGGGATATGAAGATTCAGCCTTACAATGTAACACATAGCTGTGTGAATGGGTGATTTAAGGTTATTCACAACCAAATAGACGACTACCACCAATATAATCAGAACAAAAGGAGCCAAACACAAATGAGTGGAATAAAATACAAGTGCATTTACACTAAGTTCAAAACTAGGGAGAACTGATAATGTATGGTGTTACAAGCCAGTTCCAGGATTCCTGCTGAGGACAGTGACATAAAAGGATACAGAGGAAGAGTTCCTTGGTGCTGGTTAAATGTTTTACAAACTTCACGATGTTCACATAGATATATTCTGTCTTTTAAGATGTGTATTTTTCAAAATATTACATTTCAAAAATATATTTACAAAATAATTAAAATCAGTTCCATTTTGTGAGTAACCATGAGAAACTTCATTATGGTTTAAGTTAAAACATACAGTAGCCAAAAGGTCTTCCTTAAAGGTTATATTATCAAATATTTTAATCAATTTTAAAATAGATATTTTAAAAATACATAGACTTTCCTGCACAATATTTCCTATTAAAAGGAATTCTGAATAGAAATATTTGAAAATTATAGACAGGTTGTTTAATTGAAAATAAAACTATTAATCTAGACACATTTATTTTTCCTCAATTTTTTATGATGAGAAAAAAATTCACTACTGTACATTTTCATTTATTTGATAATTAATTTGAAAGTCAGAGTATAAGACAAAAGGACTGAGAAATACTTGATATTTTGACTTGTTTTGTATATACTGCAACTGATTTCAGTACTTCCAACATAGCTGATACCTCTATCCAGTCTTAGAATCTATTCTATCCTTTGAGTACCCCATGATGCAAATGATTTATTTTTATAAGCCATCCTATATAAAAATCATATTTTATCCTAGCTAGTAGCGTAGTTTTTGGAAGTTGGAAATGACTTCACCATAAAAATGTCTGATATGCCACTGTGATAAAATTCACATGAAAATTACCTAATATGATAAAGTTTGTGGGAAGTATAATAAAGTTTGCCTACTTCCTGGTCTCCTCCCAATGCTGTCTGTCACAGTTTTTAGCTTGCTTTTTTGATTTAGGTA